>LQRL01076331.1:6570-30613 GCA_001703475.1 Hydroides elegans
CAAAAAAATATTGAATAAAATCGCGGTATCAATTTGTAAACATTACTATATATCTTGTTATAAACGGGATTGATGACTTCGTTTTAATCATAAATATTAATGTTATGAATGTTATGGACGTTCTCATGTAACAAAATTGCAAACTTATTATTTTCAACCATATCTAAAAGATCATTTCTAAAACGTCATTGGTAAAACTGTCACAGGAATAACTATACCTAAACCTATTTTTATATTGAAAACGATATGATTCTTTAAAAAACAATCATTGAAAATAATCAGTGAGGAATACAAATTATTTCATGTGCAATACAACCGTCCTTTTTGATAGGATATATAAGATTAAGAAACCATTGCTATCTGATAGTATTAATTAAATTATGTTTGTTTTACCTATCTCACAATGCTTTCCCGAGTGAAAACTTCCACAATTACAGACATAACCATCGATTCGATCAACACATTGGGCACCATTTAGACAAGGATTTGATTTACATTCGTCTATTTCTGAAACCAGAATAAATCAAGAGGTATATTTTGTTTGAAATGGAAAAAGTAACAGCTTTTTATAATGATTTGAAATATTCCCTTAAAATGGAAACAATTATCAAATGTGAACATACTGTTGTATGTTTAAATAATAGATTGTCTTTTTTACTTTGTTCTGACATAGGGGTTTTATTATGGATGCACGTAATGTAAAAATAAAATTTAAAAAAAAATCGAACATTTCATCAAAATAACAAATGTATACAATATGTACAGTCAAACTTATCGCCGAATCGTACAGAAATGTTCACAATCTGCTGATATATTCAGTAAAAGACATTAACATATCCAAAACATTCGTTTTATTGCAATATGTAACTCAGTTCTATTTTATTAAATGACATATGCTTACCAATTTGGCATACATCGCCTTCAAAACCACTGCATATACAACTGAAACTTCCTGGATTGTTACGACAAATACCACCATTTAAGCAAGGTTCTACTTCGCATTCGTTAAGATCTAGAAATCAAAAACTATTACCATTACATATAGCATTCAACACTTTTAACATGGATTTTAGCATTTCAACATAGATACGATTTTATAACCTAATCAAACGATTTGTTAAACATCGTTTGAACAAAATTCTCCACATAGGCTAGAACAATAAAATTCTTACTTTTCAACATATACCAGGCATACAAACTAGACAAAATATCATAGTATTTAGAAAATGTAATTTGCATTATGATTATCGTAAAAAGCATTGTTCACTCATCCTTAATTTCATTTTGACACATTTGAACTATTCATATTTTATCTTGCATAAAATAAGGTATAAACAAACGAAGTTATATGTTTTCAATATTACATTATTATTTGAATAAACTAGGGTTTTGACCTTTAGCCTAATGACATAATTGCAACGTTTTATACCTTCATCGCACCATTGACCAGTATAGCCCGCACTGCATGAACAACTGAAGCTGCCATATGTATTTATGCAAACACCATCATTCAAACATATATCTCCTTCAGCGCACTCATCGATGTCTGAATAATAATTAACGCAGTTAGTATTATTAAATATTTAATAAGACTGTTAGTAATTTGCTAGTTGTATATTACAAATTATTTCAAGAGTATTAGAAGTTCAAAAGTATAAAAAATAAGTTTCATACAGGTAAAATATCAGCTCAGACTATGATTTAAATGAAAGAACATGATTTTGGTGCAGAGGCTTATTGGACCAATGCATAGTTACCTACCTCCACTACATTCCTCACCAGTAAAACTTGAACTACACGAGCATTGATAGCCATCAATTGAATCATGGCAAATACCCCCATTCATACATGGACCTGATGCACATTCGTTGACATCTCAAACATAAACAAGACATCAATATAACATTGGGAAAGATTTGTTAACAAATTTTTAAAATAAAATAAAATCATATAACAGTTAATTACGGAGATGATTTTAAATATATGCAATTTCATAGATAACAAAAAAAATTAATATATATCAAAACAATAAAAAATCTAAATTAAAATTTCAGTTAATCTAATGAATCTGTTACTTCAAACACACGTTATTTAAAACTACGACAGTTGTACAGTTGATTTTATTAAAGACGTAGACGGGACATTTTGACCAATGTGTATTTACTTTCGTTACAAATGAAACCAGTAAATCCTGGGCAAAACTGGCATTCAAACATATGGACTACCTTGTTCATGCATAAAGCTCGATTCAGAAAAGGGAACGATAAACAGAGGTTTGTTTATGATAATAAATTGCTGATATCATTGACATGAACCGTGGTGATTTTATTTCATTTAGAAATTGACACTTGTTTCACATTATCAGAAAACAAGGTTAGAACAAAATGACAGTTATATCGGCATTTTCGTCAAATAAACTCATTCATAATGCTCATATAGTATACAATGTCTAACATCTCAACACTTTCTAATTTCTTTCTTCTTCATAACTTATTCAATAATTGACTTATTTTCCAAAGTATAACATCTTGAAAGTTTATGCTCCTATATTTGTTGGTTTGACTAATCGCTTAAATATGTTATAGACAAAATTAATCAAAATGTATCACAAGTTACAATCGGTTGTCAATTGGAAAACTAAAATTTCCTTGAAGTTGTTTATACATTTTATCTATAATCAAATAAAGAAAAAATAATCAATAAGGTTTTATTCATTTTTAATTCCCCAAAACCAATGAAGCACATTAAGTCAAAAATTGTTATAAAATACTAAAACCCAGACGGTTATCATATTTCAATTTTAAATGTGGTTTATAAAACGAACACAAAAAATGAAAAATCATGCCTTACCATTACAATATGCGCCAGAGAACCCCTGCTGGCAATCACAAAACTCATTCGCTCCTACTTCAGTACAATAACCATGTTCTGTACATATCGACGAATTGCAATTATCAATATCTAAAATATAAATGAATACGCTATCAAATATAAATTAAAATAATTAAAAGATATGTATTATGCAAATCGACATATTCTACTCTTTCAAAAGTTTGTATATGAAGTATGTTATCGATACTATTTTGACACATTTTCAAAGATAATTGATCAACTTACACTGGGTAGACTTAATTGCTAGTTCTGCAGTACTCGATGTAATATTTTGTTCCAGGTTAACAATAGTACAATTGTAAAGTGTTGGATGGAAAGAGGAGTTGAACTGGGCGATCACAAATGTAAACGTATGATTTACTAATACCATAGTGTCATTTGTCATAACATAATCACAATATCCCACTTCCGTGGATGGGTGTTTTAGATATGAGCATGTGATTCCATACATTGAGTTTATGCCATGAAATGTGAAAGTGCTATTAGCTTCATTTATATTCGAACTGAAAGAACAGGTGACGTTAACTGCCTCTTCTTCAAACGCCAAGTAGTGTCCACCAGCGGACAACACTTCCGGTGTGTACGATATATCAATATGTTGTCCCACAATATGCGACAGCAGAACTACAAAAATAGCACAACATAAATATAAGATTCGCTATTTTCTCCATTTACTCTATTATGAAAATCATTACATTTTTATATTCCATGTCTGACGGATAAAAGCTGCTTCAATACAGTCAGCCAGTATTAAAATATAGCTACTTAATTTATAGTTATCAATGTAAACTTGATTATAACTTACACTCTCGGTAAGACACTTCCCTATGACATCCTTATTACATATGGACGTATAAAAGGACGTCCTGATGTCATAACCTTTCTACATTATAGAAAATAGAGGAAGGGCATAAATGGTTATGCTAAATCTTACTTGCCTGTTAAATAATATAAATGCCGAAAATGATTTTGATAATCCATTTTATTTCAAAAGTTATATGTTTGATTTAGCCATGTAAAAATACTGCGTTTTGTGTGATAATAAACCAAATTCAAACAATATTTCCCTGAATGATATTTAATACAGAACCAGGAAATGAAAATAAGCACACCAGAGGAAATATTATGAGATACACCTCATAGAATAATATAAGGAATATAGTGCATTTATGTCTATCGATCGAAAGGGTCATGTGTCGGCTAGGTGCAGATTTATATTTGGGATATTCATTGACAGCACCATGATTTGAATAATTTGGGTACGATTTGTAAACAGGTGTGTGTATTACACGAAAACATATTTATTTAGGAGAATAGATCAAAATCACTTTGTTGTTTATCATCTAAAGTCAAACAGTAATTGTGTGTGCGTTGACTAATTGAGTGTTCACTTTTTTTTCTTTTAAGGTCGAACAGTAACTTGTGGGTTCAAAATTGAGTGTTCTTGAAACAAGTTTTTTTTGTAACGGTTTTTTTACCCGACCATTTTTTTATATAATCAAGTTGGTATTGCATTTATTTCATGTTATCACTTTCTAAACATTCAGACCGTGTTCCTTCTAAAAAATAATCTATGACTGAAATCAGACTAGCTAGAGCAGATTAAACTAGATTCAGTCTTACTCCAGAAACTTTTACTATGCTGTTTGAAAATAAAGCATTGACAAAATGGTAAAATGTATTCTTAATAAAATCAGAATATGCACAACAATCTCACCTGACATTGTTTATTACATAACATAACATTGTAGTATTTATATAGCGTCATTCTAATTATTATTGATCACAGCGCTTTACAATAACTAAAACTTTTATAGACTAGATGAATCAAGCTAGACTTTCCAATAGTATTACCTAAAAATATATTGAATACAGCTCAATTTTAATGAATACACTACAGTATACAACTTATATCCTTAAACTCGCGAGACAGATGAGTTTTTAACTTTTTTCACAACTGAACCAATGAAACACTTTGTCTTATGTAAAGCGGTAATTGATTCCAAAGCCGGGGTCCGGCCACACAAAACGCTTTGTCTCCCCGTGTTTTCTGGCCGTTCTAGCGAATTTTAGGTGATAATGAGTTACTGATCGGCTGGTGCGAGATTGTTCTTGAGTTTGTTTAAGGCTTGAGAGATATTTCGAACCGTTCAAACACCTAGTATCTTGTATTGTATACTTGCCCTCATCAGTAACCAATGAAGGTTTTCGAGAACACCCGAAACGTGATCAAACGTCCTGCTTTTCGACACAAAACGAGCACATGAATTATGTAGAGGTTGCAGTTCATTGAGAAGTGTGCCCGAAATACCATTAGTAATGCATTACGATAGTCAAATTGCGAGAAAATATAGAAACTACAAGCGTGTTTGTGGTGTTTTACGTCAAACATTTGCGAATAACACTGATTTGACGAAACTGATGATAACCAAACTGCAACATATGATGTACGCGTATTTTCATTTTCATTTCCAAATAAAAATACAGCCGAGATTAAGCACACTGCCCTTTGTCCGGGTTTCCGAACACGCCACCGTAATGCTTCAGTATTGCATTTTTTAGCTTATTTACAGAGCCAATCATGCGGAATTCAGTCTTTTCCTGGTTTAGTTTTAGTTTGCTCTTAATCATCGATTTTCCAATATTACTTACTATGCTAGTTTCGATTTTATTTCGAACGCAAAATTGTATTCATCAGAGTTTTATTCTCTCACACAAAATCCACTGAAGAAGGTCGTTTAAGACCGAAACCGGTCGGGAAGAAAAATGTTTAATAAAAAGAGCAAAAATCAATAAACTTTTATTTCAATTTTCTACCAAATAAAACTAGGATTTTATCTATCATCAATTTAAAAGTTGATTAATAGTAAGTCGCTTATAGTAAGTCGGAGAAAATGTGTGTGCCTCTCATATCAATAATGATAGTAATCACATTGTTTTAGCGGGTTTTAGTGGTAGTTGAGTCCCTTAGTTTTATTTGAAGCTCGCATTTTGTTAGTTGAATCAATCATATAACATTTGAGTGAAACATCATTAATGCCCGCCAAAACAACGTAATCGGTATATTATAACAACACCTCATAAATTTCGAATTTAATATAATATCACATTTGCACATCAAATTCAATATAACATTATTTGAACAATGCAACCTTCCGTATTTACTCTTTATATACATTTGTTTGACATTTTGAAACGATTTGTTCGACCTTTGCGCCAATTCAATTGATACACTACATCTTCTATTTAGACAAAATGGTTTTCTAAGTACATTGTTATAGGACATGTTCAATAAATGCTTCATCGAAGCTTTATAATCACACAATGGCCAGGTGTATGTTTCATGAATAAATCAAGTTAAGTACTTAAATGCGTTGAATTAATTGCTTACACTTGCATTTCTTTATTTTGAGAACTTCAGGTGTACTTCATTCTGACATGGATATATTGCGGAAGAGTTTAAATGTACATTGATATGTATTTTTTTAATAGGGTGAGACGGATGACTTTTTAAAATTTCTCCCATGTTTACCTGTTGAGCTTGCGATGTTGAGTGGTAAAATGTGATATGGGTTCGAAACAAAACTTGCTTCCAGTAATTTTAAAGCTGTCTTTGATACGGTGTGGAGGAAGGCCCCGGGGAAAATGATGATCGCAATCGGTATAGACCCCAAAATCGTCCGTATTATAGAGTCCTTATACAATGAGACAGAGTGCGCCTTGTTCATCAATTTACACTTAACTGAGTGATGTACAGTGAAGATCGGCCTTAGACAAGGATGCCTGCTATCACCCACTCTATTCAATATTTTCATAGAATTTGTCATGTAACAACTGAAAAGCCTGAATACTACGCTCAGACTCAATTTATCAATAGACATCAGATACGCAGACGATACCACCCTTCTATCAGTTTTGAGAAACTCCATCTGTCAACCTCATAGCTCGAAAATGCATGCCAAAAATGGAGAATAACTTAAAAAAAAACGACGCCGAACGAAAAAAAAATTATGTCCCCAAGTGATCAGCAAATAGTCACCGACGGGGAAGAAGTAGAGCACGTAGAAGAATGTATATTCCTGTTAAGCGTAGTGCCAAATAACACTTAAGATTTAATAAGGCGTATAAGACTCGCGTCGACGGCGTCGACAAAACAGTTGAGATGGTTTAGCCACGTCACAAGACGCCCCCTGAAAGATATGTCGCCAAAGCCTACCTCGAGGTAGTCCACCCAAGAAATTGATCACCAAGGTGCGAGAAGACACAGGGCTCCATATTGTTACCGCAGAGCGCAGAGCATCGGACCGTGGTGAATGGCGCACAGTCATCCGTCTGGAGAGAGCGAGGGGACGAAGAGTCTTGAGTATCTAAGTCATGTCAAGTCAACGCAGGAAGTACATTATGCTTCGTTTTCCCCTTTTGGGACAGTATTCTCTGATATAATTATTACAAAACATTTTGAAAACAAATAAACAAAATCGTATGTTTTCGGGATTACGTGAGATTCGAATGTGTACACGTGTAAATGTTTACATAGACAAGTACTGTTTTGCTATCATCCCGAAAAAAATATTTTTCTAAACCAATCACAATACAGGATTCAGGGTAAAAGTTGAAATATGACGTCATCAATCTTGACCCATTTTATGCTGGGTGTTAGGTGTTTTAAACCCTGATTTAAAGTGTTATCTTCTTTAAAACAAACTTTTCTTTGATTTAAAAAATGTAAATCAATTTCTATTCTTCTGAAATACTGTAATAATAATTGTGTTTGTTAAAGGATTAATAACAAAATTAAAGAATTTCCGATGGTGTTTTTCGCCTAAATTTCGCCATTTTTGGTCATTTTATATCAGTATTTTTGTTCAATCATCAAAATATATTTGTTGAGACATGTTATGGTAATAAAGACCCCAAAAGTCTAAGGAGTATGGACCATGTAATGATGCTGTTTAATTTCGAAAGGATTCATGCACGAGTATCAGAGAAATCAGGTGGCAAAAATGCCATTTTTTGTATATAAATGATAGAGGGATTTTTCATATAGCATAAACAGGGAAAAACAGTCACGTGATCGCCAAAACACAACAAGTGTATTTTTCTTTCAAAACAAATCTTTTTCGTTCAGAATTTTGCAATTAGTAAATAAAGTTTAAGTAATTTATTACATCAATAACATCAAGTGCATGTTAAACTATCCAATTAAAGAATTAACATCGATTATTTAACTTGATTCTGTAAGAAAAGTCATTTTACTTATTATCGCCCATTTCGTCAGTGTAGCAATAAGTCAATTCGGAGTTTCTCAGGATCGAGCGATAAATCCGGATTGTTTACTATATTTTTTACCATTTTGGGGTAAACATTTGGTATAAACATATAAGGAAAAAACATTGGAAAAATTGAAATTGAATTTTATTGGAAAAGCCACGGAGAGTTCATGCGGTTAAACCACCGAAATAGATGAAGATTGTTACTTTACAATACATATTTCGAAATATTAGACTAAATCTGCTTATAAGTATACGTACACTAGCCAGGATTTTGGCTTTTTACCCCAACTACCCGTTGCAATAATACCATTTTCCAACATCCCGAAATAACTCCGAAGAAGCTTATCATTCACCGTAGCCGTATTCTTTTTAGAAGCAACTCTAACCGCATAAGGTTGGATAAACATGATCTTAGAAAGAATATTTTGCATGAATAAAGAGTAATCCGGTTTTTAATAGAAAAGGTTGTAAAAAAATGGGTTAACCGACAAAAAGCTCCAACTCTAACCGGTTTAATCTAAAAATAATAAGGGAATTCTTGCACGAATCGCAAACGATGTACTGGTAAAGCCAAGTGGAAATGAAACGCGATAATGCAAGCAAACTGTATATATTACAGTGTATTGTGATTGAATTATACATATAACCTGATATCAAGGCCAGGAATTCCTATTTATTCCTCAAAAACTCAGGCGCTGGAACCAAAACACCGGTAGTACGACATATTTTGCTGGCGCATTCGACGCGTCGGCGCTCGTGTTTAAGATCGTACTTTTAAACTGAACTTCTCGAATAAACGACGATTTGTCCTTGATTGATATTCCGAATTCTTTAAAAAAAAGTTACAGGCATTTCCGTTCGCTTTTGGGAGCGATGTTTTAAAATGCAAACTCAGGGGGTGGACATTAACCGTAGCTAGGAAGTGACAGCGTCAGGATATATCAAGAAATTTCAAAATACGTTTACAAATCAGGGAAATTTTTTATCGGAAATCAGGGAATTTCGTTTGATGGATAAATTGTTATTTTCATTATTTCCGTTAAAAAATTTGCTCGCGCCTACGGCGTTCACATTTTGTAAAGAATTCCTTTCTGTTTGAGTTGCGCCTTCGGCCTTCACGCCTTTAATCAAAAGACATGATTTGAAACTTTTAATTTTAGGCCATGAATTGGTATATCTTTAAATATTGAACGTGTTTTGAACACAAATACTAACTCTAATGTTTGACTCATTTGACCATTCCTATTTAAAATATTACACGGGTAAAGTAAATAATGGAAAATCGAGGTAAAAAACGGAATTATTACTTATTTCGATTGTCACCCTTACATTTTCGGGCTACTGGATTTCCCGTCGGGCTACTGGATTTTATAACCTGGTAGCCCGGCGGGCTACTAGCCCAAAAAGTTAATTTCCACCCCTGTAAACATTTTAAATGAGTGATAGACATTTTTATTCCAAGTATCAGTTATTCTTATAATACAAACTTGTTCTTTTAAACACGTTCCAGTTCTATAAAAATACATATTATATGTGGATGTGCCTATTGGTGGTTTCGAACGAATTCGGTCAACTTCCGGGGGTCGGATTAGCCCAACATCGTCGAAAATTTTCGATATTTCTAAGCTTGGGCTATTGGCTAGAACATTGATTGTTGTAATAAACGTCTATTAAATTGTCTTTCTAATGAAATTCATTTTTTTTCTTAAGGAACTTTTCTGTGGGTAAATCATATTAAGAAATAAGGATGAGGCTAACGCAAAGTGTTGCCATGAAGGTTGGATTTATTGGCGCCGGCAAAATGACCACTGCTCTCTGCCGGGGCTTCATTCAAGCAGGTATGGCATCGATTACTCGATTTTGAATTATTTAATAGAAACAAGTAATAAGTAATAGCTGTTTCCTAATGTATCGTCCGTCTGTCTGTCCGTCATACTTTTTTGTACAGGCCAGAACTTTTGAACGGAAGGTCATAGAGACTTGGTTATAGGCTCAAATGAAAGGTCTGTATGTGTAGATGTGCCTTTTGACCATTTCAGTCAAAATACTCGACCGGAAGTTGTAAATTTGACCAAATTAACCCAAAATAGAGGTTTTTCAAGACTTGAGCTTGTACGGGCTAGAACTTATGAACGAAAGGTAATAGAGACTTGGTTATAGGCTCAAATGAAAGGTCTTGGTCCATTTCGGTCAAAACCACCAAACCGGAAGTTGTCAAATTGGCCAAAAATAGCGGATTTCAAAGAAAATATATTTAAAATCTACAAAAAAAAACATACCCCTTCGAGTTTGGGGGCGGTTGGGGCCTGCTCGTGTTTCACAAATACTTCCTTGTTAAATATAAGTGGAAGTAAAATTGTGTGTGGATCGACCAGACGAACATTCAAGATATTTTGTTCAAGTAGATTTTTTATCGGTCCGGCTAACTGAAATCGTGCTTTAAGAAAATCGGTAAATGTGTTGTTTATTTACCGGACCGAAATCTTCAAAATACAGTGCGTGTGACCAAATGTTAATAGATCCTAGAACAACGGTTTAGTGTTTCTGTTTGATAATGTCTAACTGTATGATTCATGAAAGAGTTTTCCTTTTAGCAATGGTGAAGCCGTCTGAAGTTCTAGCGAGTGATATTAACAGAGCAAAACTACGTGATATTCGAGTAAGCAAACTTTTTATTTCACTGTCAATCCAATATTTCGAGAGCGCGACTATTAATCTCAAGGTCTCAGGTTCACACCTGACTCGAGTGGTTTCAGCGTGTGGTCTAACACCCTCTTACGAAAAATGTATTATTTCCCCTTTCTTTCTGGAAATCATAGCTTATTGTTCTCCATACATGTCAAATCGCATTTCTGAGCATACAATTGAATAAATACAATGAAAAAAATCAACATGGGCGAAATATATTGAACAATTAATTAAAAAAAAACACTTATATTTGCATAACATTGACTTAGGTTCTCGAGTATTATGTATTTATGAAATACTGCACCTGATCGTAAATGTTTATAAAAAAAAACAAGATTTTGATAAAGATTTTTATTTTACAGGAATTGGTAATGTACACTTGTATTTAAAAGCGTTCGGGTTGTTATATGTTTCATGGTTTCGCTTTCCCGATTCCTTCTTTAATGTAACAGTGATATTCATTTATTTTGTTAGAGACAATGCTACACGGTAACGCTATGAAAATGTTGCGATTTAGTCATAAACAATAATGAGGCCGTGCCATTTAAAACTGTTGAATGAAGGCTCTAGTCTGATTCGGCGACATTTAAAGGCTAATAAAGCGTGTCTGTCCAGTGTCTGTTAATGTTTAAAAGTGCTTTTTGTATATGGGGCTGCAGGGTTATGAATTGTTGTACAGATAAAAAATACACGACAAGTTTATGTCACAAGTAATTAAAATTCCCTTATAATCTTGTTTAATCTTATCAATGCATAGCTTCATTTAAAACCCTAAAGCAAAGTACGAAGCTGGCGCATTTTTTAAGCCATGAGAATTATATTAACCTAATATCAACATTGCACGCTTCCCTTAACATTGCTTAAACATAACGGGTGATACATCGTCGTGTTGGAATGTGGTATGCTATCACAACCAATATTTTTACTGTTTCCAGGGTTGGAAATTGATTTTTTTTCTCGGGGGCCTGAACCGAAACCCGGTATTAATATTAAGCGGTTCGAAAAAAGCAGAGGCCATAGGCCCCTGTATTTCTATAACTGGTGGATGGAATTTAATGTAGCAAAATATGTCAACTCTGTGTCATTGAGTGAATTTTGTTTAAATTTCATGACTGAGATATGTACTCATATTTATTACAGGGTTCTCACTATTTTTACATGCTATATACAGGGGTGGAAATAAGATAATTTTCACACTCGCCAGACTGGCGAGTGAGTCAAATTTTACACTCGCCAGCGAAGATTTAAACTCGCCAGATTTTGAAAATATGCAAAATGAAAACCACTAAAATGTGATCTCCCTTATTTGGTTTGCATATGGATGACGCTATTTCTAAGCAAAGATAAGCGAGCGCCAAAGGCGCGAGCCGACAAATTTGATTGAATTATTAAAAATCTTAAGATTTAAGCAACAATTTTGGGAAAATTAGGTTATTAACGGTTAATTTTACACTCGCCAGGCTGGCGAGTGACTTCAAATTCACACTCGCCAATCGAAAATTTCACTCGCCATGGCGAGTGTGGCGAGTGTTATTTCCACCCCTGTATATAGATAGTGTTATTGCGAATTATTTGCTTTATCGATAAAAAATATCGAAATTTTACCAATGTTTGATTTGAATTCTGCTACGTTCAGTAATTTCTACAAAGTTCTATTCTTACGTTCTGATTACTTTAACAATTTAAGAACGTCAAATATGTATTTTCAGTTTTCCATATTCGAAACATTAAAAAATAATCAATCTCCTCAAATATCTATCGGCAGTAAAAAATATGATAACCATTTCGAGGCCGGCTTGAATGAAAATGTTACCAGATCAAGAAAAGGAGAACGAACCAAACTGTTGAGTTAATTTTTGAGTGAGTGATCGGTTTTGATTGAATTTGATTGATTGATCGATCAGTCATCAAATTCTCTACTTCCTTATCACCTATTTGCTGGTCCATTAATTTGCTTAAAACATATTGTTTCTATAGGAATTCGGAGTACATACCACGGTAGACAACAAAGAAGTGATAACGATATCAAAATATAAAATTTTCCTATTGGATGCGTTGCAAAAAAAAAAATCAAAATTTCACCAATCTCCTAAACTATCGTGAATGTAACGGTTAAAAAGATATGAAAAACAAATGATTTATGTTCATTGCATAATTTCTGATTGGTACACAAAGTCCTAAAAGTAGGAGAATTGAGTGGAAAACCCAGCAGGTTAAAAAATACCATTATCATCGTAACCATTTACCCTTTGTTTGCTATTTTTTTTTCCTGTTAATATTTTCTCTTTTTTTCTCCAAAGGAATTCGGTGTACAAACCACAGTCGACAACAAAGAAGTCATACAAAACAACGAAGTCGTCTATTTGTCGGTCAAGCCATACATTGTGCCTAAGATTTTGGCCGAAGTCGCGCCTTTTGTGACGAAACAGAATTTGATTGTTAGCGTAGCGGCGGGGATAACACTGGCGTCTATGGAAAATGTATGTATGCAATAAACGTTATGTGATATATGTGATTTAATCTCAGGGTGTAACATAAACAACACTCCTCGGCTAAAATCAAATGGTCAACCCATGGAAAAGCAAATTGCAAATAAAGCTGCCGACCCTTCGTGCCAGAGGCCACCGAAAGCAAAACCATCGGTCCGATAATAAAATTATATCAACAATGTTATAAATTTATACTGTCGGCCAAAGCGAAAATAAACCTGCCCCGAGCCGGTGGACCAATGGTTTGGCTATTCTCTGCCAATAGGTGTTAGGGACATAGTCTTTGCCTGTACGTGTATATAAACCTAATTATATTAAAAAATATTAAAAGAATATCGTCGCCATTTTATAAAATTAATCTGCATACAGACAAAATATGTATAAAAAAAAACAATACACCAGGACAAAAACGGGTTAAAGTACTATTTCAAGCCACACACTTATGTTCCTGTGTAATCAAGCAACAAAAGCGCGTCCAGTCTTATAACGACTTGCGAATACTGTACATATATAATCGTTTTAAATGCAAAATTTATATGATTCAAATAATAACTGTACTTTTGGGCCTTGTGATGTAACATGTTATGCGCTAAATCAAGTAGAAATACAACTGTATTTATAAATTGATGCCTACTGAATTATATCGATTGTAAAAAGTTCAATCAAGTCTTTTAATTATATTGCAGTTAACCGTTGTAGATTTATGTAGATTTAACAAGTCCCTTCATGGAACAAAACATAGTGTTTATCGAAGCAATTATGATGATAGTCATTCAATATAGCGAACTCCTAAGAGTTCTTAAGATATGGTCGAATGTTTTCAAAATACGATATGTGATTTGTTTTTATATATATTTTACATTTTTCCCATTTCCGACAGTTACTTCCGGAAGGATCACGTGTTATCCGAGTGATGCCGAATACGCCTGCGATCGTCCAATCAGGAGCATCGGTTTTTGCCGCGGGATCAAATATCGACACAGAAGATACAGGTTCGAATTCGAAGGGAGTTGTCCAATATTAACACTGAAAACATAAGTTCGAACTATTTTATGTTTGAAAGAAATGAAATTGATAGAGGTTTGGGAGATGCAAAAAATGGGGTTTTCAGGGGGGAAGGGCGGTGTTTGAAAAGTTAAAATCGCTTGTGCAACTGGTGGTTTCCCTCTTTGATACAGATGACGAAATGTTCAATAGCCATTATAGACACCATCTATTTTCAAAAGCACTTTTCTTCCCAATAAGGGGCGGGGGCGATCTTAATCTGAAATGGTGCCCCAACAAATTAGTAGTTATGGACATCTCAACATGAATGAATTGTATTATCATTTTTGTCATTAACAGATCTCGTTCGTGAGATGTTGAACTGCGTTGGTCTCGTAGAAGAGATGCCTGAATCACATATGGACGCAGTAACAGGATTAAGCGGAAATGGACCAGCTTATGTAAGTATTCTCTTAACTATGTAAGGGATGTACTTGTGGTTTCAAGTTTATAGCCGTTTGGCTTACCGATAGTTGAGTGATCGGAATTTTGAGGGACTAAATGTCATGGGAACTAGAGGAAATGGGCCTTCTTAACTGTATCGTTGATGAGAATATTTCTTTAGAAGGAGTCTAGGGGACGCAAGAAATGAGATTCCAACACCTTAGGCCAAAGTAGAATTAGCGGAAAATCAATCAATCATAAAAGTTGGGACCGTGGACATTTGAAAATCCTCTGCCGTTTCGTGGAGCCAAAACTAAACCCATATATTCTTAATAATCCTATGCTTATTTTTGCATTAATAGGGCTTCGTGGCGATCCAAGCTCTTGCTGATGGCGGAGTGAAGATGGGTTTGAATCGAGATCAATCTACGCGCCTTGCTGCTATGAGTATGATGGTGAGTCTATTTAATAAATGGAGAAAGAGGTCTGGTTGTATTAAGAGAAGGATTTCTTAATACGTCAAATGAATCGGAGCATCTTAGCATAAGGTATAATCGAAGTAACTAATTGTGACTAAGTGTTGAATGTTTGTTAATTTATTTGTCATTTATATTTAGATGCATAACTGATCCAGCGATGAAAGTGTTAATCGACTCCAAGAAGCACAGTTAAACGACGACTTTTGCTCGCCAGAAATTATTCTAAGAAAAATGCTGAAATTCAAAACATATCATAGAATTGTTCGTTTATTACAGTGTTTCAAGCAACATCACCATACCATTTCAGTTTTCAATGTTTCTTTGTAAACCCACAAATAAACTGTTTTGAGCTTTTAAATCGACACTTTGTCGCCTTTAAGGGAGCGGCGAAAATGATTCTCGACACCAAACAACATCCTGAGCAGTTGAAGGATGACATTTGCTCGCCAGGGGGCACTTCGGCGCACGCACTACATGCACTGGAAAAAGCAGGTAAGTGCATATGTACTTTGATGAATTGAAAGTACTTGTGTTCTTTACGTTTTTATTTGCAGTTTTCTAGTCATCAATCAAATGTATGTGAGATACACCAGAATGAGATGCATTACAATGTGAATATTTAAGCATTACGGAACTGTTGATGTATGAATGAATGGAGAAACTGCGATATTTTTAAATATCAATTAAAAAAAAAGAAAACCCTATCGAAAAAAACACAATTAAAATATAATCCGGTATGGTTGTTGATTTATATAAAAGTAGAATGAAAATATGAAATTAAATAGGATGGAAGGAAATTGTATTTTAAAGCTAAGTACAGTAGAACCTCGTTAACTCGAGGTCCTCGGGACATCAAGATTTGCCTCGAGTTATCCGTGAATTCGAGTTACCCGTGGTTTTATAAGACTTATAAATGAGAGATGGGACTTGGAAATCAGCTCGAGTTAAAGGGTAATTCGAGTTAACCGTGCTCGAGTTAACGAGGTTCTACTGTATATACAATTTATATAATTTTAATTGTTTTCCCATTGTTAACTGTTTGATATGTTTTCCATTTTGTTTTGTTTTCAGGTTTCCGCGGAGCCCTTGTAGACGCAGTTGAAGCAGGCACAAAGCGATCACGTCAAATTGGAGACAAGCACCAGTTCAATTCTTGAAAATATTTTTACTTAGCTGCCATTAGAATGAAAATTTATATCTTGATTTGCTATTCCCTTTGCTGCAACGAGATAGAGTTTATGATTTTATGTCTCATATTATGTGTTCAAGTCATTATAATGTATTAGCCATTCGAAAGTAATGCAATTAGTCAGAAAATAGTTTAAGATAAAGTGAGATAAGCACAAATTAAGTCCTTCAAAAGATATTTACTTCGCTGCGGCGTGGAGAGATCGGAGACAAGCACTAGTTCAACTTTTGAAATCGTATTTACTTAGCTGCACTGAGAATCAGAACGTGATTTCATGTCTCATATATTGTGCTCAAGTCATTTTTTTTTCGTATTTGTCATTTTGAACTTATTTAATATTTTCATTTATCAGTGATTATGTCATATTGGATATGTTATTTGAATAGACATATATCTAGCTTAAAAGTTGAAAACACGGCATCTATACTAAAGCCAAGTCACTTGAAGTGTATTGTTGTAGATTATTGTTAAAAAACTTTTAAGCGAATTGGGTTATTTCGTCATATCGCATGGCTGGTGCGTTTTATATAGTGAAGAACAGTGGTGATATAGCTAATAACACACTGACACCACTGTCTGCCGTGTGTTTTTTTCATGTAACGGCCACTGGCAACTGTTAGACCTATAAATGATGGCTATCTCGATAACAAAAGGGCCCTGCGATATATAAGATAACTAACACTTGCTCGCCGATATGAAAAATACCTGTCGGCTCGAAAGTGTTAGTTATCCTATATATAGTGGGAATATATTACGTTTTTGGTGACAAATGTCAGTTAACTGGAAAGTGATGTATTTTATTTGGTTGTGGTTTAATGTGAGTAAGAAATGGTGCTTATTTGCAGTTAAAGTATCAATTGTTGTGTTCACCTTTATTGATCTGAATGTATGTTAATCTCAAATATTGTATGGATATGATTTGTTCGAAGCATTGTGTGCAAATAGGGAGTGGTGTTTTAAGGTGATGGTCTCAATAAGTTGAAGCTTACTAATATTGATCGAGTGGTGTAATGATGTCTATTGACATTCCATTAATGGGTAATGATAAACATTCTGTCTGTTTGTAGCTATGGCTGAACCATTAATATAGGGTATTTTGAAAGTGTGGCGTCGTGTTTCAAATATTCGTATTGTGTTATTCGTATGGTATTTAATGATTCGCATAATAGTTTGATAACGAGTCCAGTGTTCATAATAGAAACAATTTAGTTTATAACCTTATAGCATAGTCATACAGAGAGTATATAGTAGTTTTAATTGTTATAAGTGTAGTTTTGGTTCATTGTATATTTTGTTTATATATTTTATATTATGGTGTTCTACTACATTCATGTCAGAATCTCACTGGTTTACATGCCTGTGATATTATATTGTGTTCATAAAATTGGTTTAGTCAAGAAATCCACAAATGTTCTGTAAATCCTTTTATATTTTGTTGCATTTTAACAGTTATTGCTTTTTGTCACAAAAGCTAGATATTTCATTTATGTAGCCTTCAAATTAAATTTTGTTTCTGATATGTTATCAATCATAATAATATGTTATATAGTCACAAATAGTAAAAATGAATTTATATTTGATACAAAGCTAAGTATCTGATCTTAAAGCATGCAATTAACAATAATGCTTCGATATAATCTTTAGATTTAATATATACCGCGATTTTTGAGCAAAAATATAGCTTTATTCTTAGAGAAGCTTTGCTTATTGATATGATTATATAATCTTTTATAAAAGTTCAAACCAATCGGTACAAAAATGAATCTCATTGGAATCATGTTAAATAGATAGGGATATTTTAACTCAGACTTGTAAAATTCATGTAGAGTTACCTTAGGACTATTACGATGATCACAGTTTGGTAAGAATAATAAGGATATATATTACAACCAAGTTATTGATGTGAACCGAAAACATGACTACCTACACTCAGTCATTTATATTCAAAAATATTTATTGAATGGTCTTATGTATGCATCAATGAAATAAATGCCAAACATTCCATTGTTGTCGCAAGCTGTTATATTCGAATAAAATTTGAATTCAACTAAAATTGTATTTTATTTTAGTTTATATAGTTCAAAAATTAGAATATTGGTAAGCGACCCTGCATCTGTATGTAAGTGTTACGTTTGATAAACAAAATAAAAATAAACTATTTAAATCAACATATATTTATTTGCTGCCTGTTAGTACTTATAAAATGAATTATAACATTAAGGCCTAAATATAAATAAAAACGCGGCATACATTCATGATAATATAAGATACATAGCTGGCCAATATGTGGTTGTACGAAGGTCTATAACTGTATATTATTACATGAAAACAAGTGGTCAAGTTACTGTTAATGCGAAATTTAACAAATAAACTATATATGCTATTACATCAAAGGCAGCCACTACACAGTGAGATTCCTATAAATATACAATTAATCAATGCATACAAAAACTAACTATTCATAATAAAAGCATACATCTAAAGTCCATCATGTCAAGTAACGTCTAATTCTAAGACCTATCTTGTGTACATGTTCAAAATTAAGATAAAATCATAATTCAAATTGAGCATATGTATATTTCATAAATATACCCTACATTGCGATGATCATGTGAAGTTTAATTTATTGATATGTGAATAGTACGTTTATACACCAAACCAACACGTATATGAGTTTATGAACCCCCCCCCCCCCTCTCCCCGAGAGCATTTCAAGAAATGTTTTTGCTCCGATTAGTCATCATAATGACGTAATATATAAAATTTTCTTTATTCATCCTGATTTGTTACAATTGTTAGTTGCACCAATGCAGGTACTCTCTTCAAACAATAATTTATTGCACACCGACTCCTTAAGTGAAAATGGCTGGGAACTGATTTAAAAAAATAAACAATGTAGCGAATGTTGATCCCCCATTATTGTGACCTTCTAAACAGGGTCATTTAACTTCACCAACTTATTTAAAACATCTTTTCCGATGATCGTTGATGTGATAGTATAATATTGGTACATCATATGTGGTCTTTGAAATATTATTATTTAACACCATTATCACAATTGAATCCCTGCGAATATTATCTTATTTTCAAATCCTTTAAGCGATGGTAGCCGGATATTGGTACATCGCAGCTCTTTCCGACATGCGTTGGTTGAGGTCCTGTCTGTCCGTTCGTCCCCTTTGGTTGTCATGTCCGCCATTTTGATTTTGCGCAATCGAGTCGCTTTCACGCTTGAGTTGACACATGGAGCAAAGTCCGCACCAGGTCGTGACGCAGAAATCCTCCATCAGGGAACCCTGCAAGAATTTAGAAAAACGTCGGTTAATAAAATGCCTAAACGCCAAAACAAGGCTATTAAGGGAAAGACCTGTCAAGACAAATAAAATCAGGTATCATGTTCGTCACAATTGCCATTTTGAATTTTGCGCACCAAATAGCAAGGCATAAATGGGAAACCCATAAAGGGGAACGCTAAAACACAATTATATAAAAAAGATCTGGTATTTTTTTGTCACAAATGTCATTTTGATTTTGCGCAATCGAGTCGCTTTCACGCCTGAGTTGACATATGAAACAGAAACCACACCAGGTTTCGACGCAGAAATCTTCCATCAGGGAACCCTTTAGGAATTGAGAATTAAAGTGGATTCAATCCCACAACCATACACAAAAAAAGAAACGTTGCAAGAAAATGCTCTAAAATCAAATATTAACACAGCCAAACAACACCAGGAATATCATACTCGCGGAATGTTCATTTCACCATGATATATAACAACCACGGGCTATAGTTACAGTATTTCACATATGGAGAAAAAGGAGAACATTCAGACAATCTATAGGACTGTATATAAGCATTGCGCAAAGATTGATTGAATGGCTATGATATATCCAAATTCACATGGTCTCACCTCAATATTGTGCTTTTCCCTGAACTTGTATCTCAATGCCAGCCAGACGGGCATAGGGCACCATCCGTTCCAACAAGACTCGTCAAAATCGTTTTCCAAGAGGTAGCATGTGTAGCAGGGAGCGCAACACCATGTGCATACACCTTAGAATAAAGGTATTTAGTATTTAAAAGAATGAACTGAGCTGGCTTGGAAAAATGAACACCTTTTTGCAAAATGTTTATGTTTAAAAACCATTATTTCGTTGTTTTTAGAAATGTTATGTTGTTTAAAGCTGATTTTACAACTTTTCGAAAAATATGCCGCGGGTGCCCTTCTTAACACATTTTCCAGATATTTGGAAGATTTATGTATTAGTTTCCTTTTGATATATGGTACGATTCTGTTCAATTTTTGTAGATATATCTTATAAAAAATACTCAAAGTTTGTGCTCACAAAACTCCGAAACTTTTCCTTGAATATAACAGTCCATACTTTCGCAACGTTTATTTAACAGTATTCATTTCAAACTCTTTTAAATATATATTCCACATAAAAACTGTGTTTCTACTCACAGGATTTAGGATCCTCCATACAGTCACAAAGCCCCGTGCCCCACTGCTTCTTCATTCTCTGCACACTTTGTCTACGCGAGGGCGATTTAGTGCGAGGTTGTTGGGTGAGAACTGGGGTGGTGGAACGGGGTAACTGGGGGTGGGGGCGAGTATCATTATGGCGACGGGAGTGTTGGTAGTAGTCATCAGATCGAGCGCCGGCGGAATAGCCGAGACGGTCGGAAGATGTATCGTATGCAGACCTGAAAAGCGACACAAATTTGATATATAGAACAAATATGTGAAAATGAATATATAAATGATCCCATTATGTCTCTTAAAATGTTAAAACAATATATTCAAGTATCTAGCAATATATTTTAGCGATTATGTGCGTGGTTGCTGTGGGAGAACGGGCGTGGTGGAGCGTGGTAACTGGGGGTGGGAGCGGGAATCGTTTTGGCGACGGGGCTGGTGATTATAAAAGTCGTCGGAGCGAGCACCGGCGGAATAACCGAGGCGATCAGAAGATGTATCGTAGGCGGACCTAAACGAGGCAAATTATCAATGGGTATAATAATTATTTGGAACAAAATTGTGTTACGCTCCCTGTCTTCATAAAAAGTAGAAACAAATCAAGTACATGAATATGGTAAAATTTATATGTTGATTAGGTGCCTCAGGACTTCTTCATCCTTTGTACACTCGGTCGTCGCGAGGGCGATTTAGTGCGTGGTTGCTGCGTCAGAACGGGCGTGGTGGAACGCGGGAGTTGGGGGTGGGAGCGAGAGTCCTGATGGCGTCTGGGCTGGTGGTTGTAAAAATCGTCGGAGCGAGCGCCAGCGGAATAGCCCAGGCGATCGGATGAAGTATCGTAAGCGGACCTGAATGAAGGCGACAAAACATTGAAATAAATACAATTTAATCAAATCAGAACTATCAGTAGTTATATTAATATTTATATAAACACTTTGACTAAACAATAAATGTGGTGTAAGACAAAAGGTAGTTGCTGTGTGAGAACGGGGCTTACTGCAAGGGGTAACTGGGTTGACGGGGAATGGTTTTGCGACGTGGTAGTCAGGTCGCGTACGTCCTATTTATTACATACCTATATAAAGAACATATAAGAAAAACCCAAGAGTGTGATATTTCCTTACGTCTTCACTATAGCCTCGTTTTCGACTTATCGCCCACTTTACGTCAAATTGCGTCAACTCCACTTTTCTTAGTAACATGTAATGCAAAGCAATGTTCAGTTTATATAGTGCCAAAATGGCACCAAATCCATCCAAGCACTTATAAATTATGATCTGCGGAACTATTCCATATTTGGAAAACAAATATCCATAATTATTAGTCTACTTATAAGTTACGCAATCGTCATGAACACCCTGTGGTGCAATGGATATGATGCTCGCCTCAGGAGCAATGGGTTCCTTGTTCGAGTCTCGCTCGGTGCACGTTTTTTTCGTCAAACTTTTTTAAAAAAATAAGTATCGAATGAAGACTTGTTTAATCTTAACTTATATTAATATTTGCTATTGTTTTTGATAAGAATTATTAAATATCAAGTAATCAAATGTTTCCCTAGGCGCCTTAGATTTGACAACCACGCAAATGTACCGCAAAAAACACATATTCGATAATCAATAAAGACCCCTTTAATGGATAAATCTTGTAGTTATTATCAGAAAAATAATTTAATAATAATTCAAAATTGCTAAATATCAAGTTTTAAACAATGTATAAAGACAGACAAAAACAATTTTCGATATGCCTTCACTTGGATTCGAACCGGGGATTCATGGTTCCTAGCAAATCAGTCAACTACATGCGTTTCAAATGGAGCTCAATAAGAACATTTTCATTGTAAAATACATAAACTATGAATAAATCGTAAACAATATAGAATAACCTTGTCATGTTTCAAATTTAGGATGTTTTTGTCCAAAAATGAATGAGTTATTAATGATCAAAAATGTAAACAAACGTTGTTAAGTGCGAATGACGCAAAAAAAGCTGTCCAACGCTCTAACCGACTGAGCTAACGTCTGAACTCACCCTTCGGGTTCGGTCAGATTTGGCTGACAGAGTCTTATAATTCCCTTCAATATATAATCTCGTGTCGTATTCCCATTTTATAGGGATACGTCCTATAAATAGGGACACCCCTATTTACAGGGGAGCCCTTATTTTTAGGGACGTCACTCACCTGCTAGTCGTCTGAATTACCACTACTGTGGGTGCAACAAAGGCCAGATATATTTGAGGAAATTTATTCAGGAAAGATACATGCTTAGGACTATATTCATTTACAGTCAATAAACATTGTTGACATCTTGTGCAGTTATGGCAGTGAGAATATTTTACCTGGACGCATATCGGTCGTAGCTGTGTGGATCGTAGCTCTTGGAACTCAGATGTGGTGCTGGATATTTCCCTCCATACCCTCCGCCTCTTTCAGGCTGGGTCGTGTAGTAACCGTGGTTTAGGTAAGACATCGCCTTTAACTTTTGCAATAATGGAAGTATATAAAGTAGAATAAGAATATAATAGAAGTTGTTTTTTTTTTAATAACACTGATTTGATTTGGTAAATGTGCTTACAGTAGCTGAAGGTATGGTAAAAATATTCTATTGATAAAATGCATAAAGGCACCGCAAGTTCCTTAGATACACTTTGAGCGTGAATAGCTCTAAAACGGCAAATGCAATGCAAGTTATTTTAGGTGTTGCAAATTTTAAACAAAAAAGAAGGTTGATTTACAAAATATTAAATTTTAATAATAATTAATTCAAAAGATATCAAATAAAAACGAATTTCGTGATATTTTTCCTCATTTTCATGCAAGGATCGTAATGTGTCTTTGAAAATCAACAAGTCCCTTTGTATTTGCATAGTAGAATTCTATCAATTCGTAGAATGTGCTTTGTCTTAGAATAGTAGAATTCTATGAATTGGCAATGTGTTTGTGTCAACAGGGAGTCGCTTCTTAACGGTTGAATGATTATACCAATAGAAACTATAACATTTTAAATATAAGAAGTGATTCGAAATGACAAACCATTAGCTAGAACATTTGAAAGGAGAGAGGGATTGGACAATTGGTCCCAAATTCTACACTCGGCTTAATCTCAACCTTATCCATAAAACCAAT
>LQRL01076338.1:23700-36881 GCA_001703475.1 Hydroides elegans
AATAATATTGATATAAAGTTGCCTAACACCTTATAACTTATCCATCATTCAATGGTAAATTAATGAACATCTCGACTTTCGGTCCCCGGTTAATTCGAACCCCGGTTAATTCGAACCGAATTCGCCGGTCCCGAGTAGTACGAATTAACGAGGGGCTACTGTATTTAATTTATAGATGCACTATATATTAATTTATCATGGTATCGGCATATCACTCAAATTAACCTTGTTTTTCATATCAAGGTCTTAACCTTTTTTGTCATCTCACCAAGTATGTTTTGGTCAACTTAGGTGAACTGATCTGCCTTGTTGAAGACGATCTTTTTAGGTTGTTGACTTTATTTTGTTATCTAAAAACCTCTTTTGATATAAGTTTAGTGCCACTGCATTTTGACATGAGGGATTCATGCAAGGCAGTGCTGAATTGCTTCAGTTTTCTAAAATAAATCTGACCTCGGATATACTTGATGTTCAATACTGTCTTATTTGTTTATGGCATGAATGTTCAGGCTTGTAGAACTTTGTTGTTTATCGATATGCAATACAAATTCCAATATTAGATGCTTATCTTATCGTATTATCTATACTGATCAACATTTACCCAGATTATGTTAACTGGATATATATGTAAATTGTTCATCCTTGCTTTTCATTAAGGTTTGTGATTTTCATCATGGTCATAATAAATTAAAATGACCTTACTTCATAAATTTGAATCTACCATTTCTGTGATTAAGACTGTTTACAAGATAAACATCTTTGTTAATAATTCCCAAGGTTTCAACCCTGATGCTATGCCCTTACTGAAAATAACTTTCATGCTTAAGTTAAAACCTTACACTAATTCATTTAATAAATGTACATATAAAGTTATCGATCCACCTATCTATTTGAATTGAATTATATTTTGAATTTTGATATAAATAAAATAAGAAAATCAAGAATAAGTGTATTCTATGAATCGCTATAATCAATGGTATTGATAATGTAAACATCAATTCAATTTCTAACATTCGTTTAATAAATCTAACGTTTTATGTAAGCTGCTTTCTGTTCTGCGCCCTTTGTAGTTGAAGATTCAAGGAAAAGCAGACACACACCAGCTTTGATAAAAGAAATAGCAGAAGAGGAAGGGTTGTATGTGTCATGCTTATTCATATATAATTCTATATCTTAAGAAATGTGTTTTTCTCTTGTTGTCCATCAACTATTTGTTGTTGTATTGTTACTATTGAATTGTAAAAAAAGTTAAAATATATGAAGACAGTGCTTGCCCATGAATCATATTTGTAATGGTGCACAAACATATGCATCTTATTTTAATATAATTAATTAATACAATTAATATAATTGTTTCCTTTTGTATATTTTTTTGAGCTTCCGGTGGGTTCTAACTTCCATACATATGATGGGCATTATGAATTAGCACATGCTGCAATACTATACTGTGCTCCTATAGTTGTTAATATTATCTGTCAGTTAAGTTACACATTATAATTTCATGATAGGCTCATTAATATGAATAATATTCTTATTTCAATGAGGGCTTATACTCGCGAATTTTTGAAATCCGTCAGTTAAGTTTCATAATCTAAATTCACTGTGGGCTCATCTTTTATTTACGTCATGTAAATAACATTTATATTTCAGAGAGGGATTATACCGCGGCTGGTTTCCCGTGGTGACAAGCGTCTGTTGCTCCAACTTTGTCTACTTCTATGTGTTCAATTCGCTCAAAGCAATCGCCTATGAAAAAGGAACTAAAGGTTATCCATCCAAAGATCTCCTACTCGCCTATTTGGCAGGTAAAAGAATCTTAATGATCATCGAATAACTTATTATGCAAACGAATTTTATGGTGAACAATTTGATGGTTTTCCGGTATTTCGACGAAGATCCACGGATATCAACGCCGCCTATCTATGCAGAAAGTGACTAGTGTAGCTCTCGTAAAGCGGAATGAATATGGCGTTCTTCGCACCTGACGATTTTAACTTAAGTTTTAATAAGTTTTATTATGTATATATTTTATTGGATTTGGATAAAAACTATTTCTAAAATGCGTTGAAAATTGGTTTCGGTGGTTTAATGTTCTACTTTTAACCATTTTTTTTCGCATTATGCAGGGACAATATATACTAAATATGCCATACACTACTTCACCTAAACATAAGGAAAATATAGATTTAGATGTATAAACGTGTATTTTTCAACCATGATGTTATATTTTAAGGTTGCGTGAATGTGGTCACTACCACTCCCTTATGGGTGGCCAACACCCGACTGAAACTGCAGAGTAGCAAACGAAAGACGGGCGAAGATGATAAACCGGCACGACCTCAGTATAAGGGCATGATAGGTAATAGGGTGTTTTGAATGTATGGACTGGTATAAATAACATAAAAGGTAGACTACCCATTTTGGAACATTACGAAGTTACATGAAAAATCGAAAGCGGGCAACGATGATAAACCGGCACGACCTCAGTAAATGGATATGATCGGTAATAAGTGGTGTTTTTCTCCGAATAAAGAAATATACATCTATAAGGTGCCCTTTTCAGAGCTTAAAGAAGTTGGAGGACAATTGAAAGGCGCTTGGAAAAAACATGATCAAAGGTTCATTTTAGACTAACCACTAAAGACACAAATTGACTACTATTACTCGTAAACAAGATCAAATCCAAAATGTTATACTGCTTTGACTCGTTATCATTGATTGAAATACATGTTTCAATGCATCGTATACGTCTTGTTAACAGATTGCCTGATGAAGATCTTAAACATGGAGGGAGTCCGTGCTATGTGGAGCGGAACCACGCCTTCCCTCGTTCTGGCTACCAACCCTGCTATACACTTCATGGTCTACGAGGCTCTTAAGCGGTACTCACTGAAAGGGAAACGGGTAAGCGTGTATGTGCAGTATTGGACTGTGCTCTTCTCTTAATTCTCACCGGTTTCTGTCCCATTCTATATATATCATGTGTCATGTAACCCGTTATAATCGAATCATGTTCGGTGAGAGAAAACATTCTGTTTATCCGATTTCAATGTGTAGAAGGTTATTGTCAATTCATTTTGTTTTAAATTTGCAGGAATTGAGCGGTTTCACCTACTTCTTGTTGGGTGCCTTAGCAAAGATGGTTGCTACAGTGATCACGTACCCATTGCAGGTCATTCAATCGAGACTAAGGGTAAGAGTTTATAACACATGTCTACATTAATTTTGTGTAGTTGCTTTCATTTTGTCCAATGAGTAAATAAGATGCAATGATAATTTGTTTGGTCTGAAGTCATATACTGGTATACAGATATCAAGCGCATATTAAGAAAATATTTAACCGAGGGCTTCACTAAAGTAATTATCAAACGTATATATCCGGGCCTGGCTTTCATTTTCTCTCCTTATGTCGTAAGTTAAACTTGCATATCGTAGAATTAATTATATTGAATATTATTTTCAGGCTGGAAAAGACAAGACAAAGAGAGGCATTCCAGGCATGATCAAAACACTGCAGGAAATCGTAGCGTAAGTAGAGTATAAATATTTACCAATTGTTTTATGCATAAATGTGATGCTCTAACCGTGTTCGGTGAAGTTGAAAAAACAACTCGTGTATGTAGTCACAATGGAGATCATTTGATTTTAAATTGAGCTTTTATATTTTGAAGCGACCTTTTTCTTTAAAAATTGACATGATTTCCTTAAAAGGTTATCCAGTGAAGATTCATAGCATTCAATTTTAATAAATAGCTTCAGTGTTTCCAAAATCTCAGTTGTTTTTATGTTGGATGCTTATTAGCTAACAAAATGTTCACTTGAAAAAAAAAAAAAACAATAGCAAATAAATGTTACCTCTTCAATAATCAAATTGAATGCTAATAATTTATACCGGTATATTTTTTTCTTTGCAGTGCAAACGGAGTAGGTGGTTTGTACAAAGGACTGGAAACCAAACTGACACAAACTGTTCTTATGGCTGCGTTAATGTTCCTTACCTATGAAAAAATCGCGAGTGTCGTTTTTAAAATCATGCGCGCTCAAGCGCCGATTAAAAAAGTGGCTTAGGATTTTTTTGCAATTTATTTGTAGGCTATATTTACATTTTTATACATAGATGTATAATTTTTATAGGAGGTATTTATCACAAGGTATTTATCAAAGGTGACAGTGGAAGTTTTAGTTTAATATTTATTCTTTGTTATGCTTTTAATTTTGTTTATAAATTGTGTTAACTTTTATATGCTTATAAAAACTACATGTACCCAATTTTACAAAGACTTATTTTCTTAACATCTACATGTTATTTATAGTTCAAGGTTTGGTTTCTAATCATGTCAAGTTTAAAATCTAGTTCGAGGATAAATAACTGGGATAAGAAACTGCCCGTATTGATTACGGAAAAGTTAAGTGTTAAATAATTTAATGAAGACATTAATCTGAGGTTTTGTTATCGCTCTATATAATAACACTCAAAGATTGCGTCTTATTTGTATGAATCAAAATGTATGTGTTATATTAAAACTTTCAGCAATAACAATATTTTACCCGTAAATGTGTTTGTTTAGTTAAACAAGTAAAAAAAAATCGTTATAGTGAAAGATAAAGTATTTCTAATATTTACGTATTTGGCAATTTTAGCTTTTCATTTAAATACTGTATTGGTTTAAAACGCAACTTGTTTTGATAACAGTAGGGCTCGATAATACATTGTTCGCCAGATTATCCATATACAATTTCGAGTATAAATAAAATTATGGTGTTGGTGGTTTGATAGATGATCACATATTTCATGCACTTCGATTCTCGGATGGATGCTGAGTTTATTTTGATTATTATGAGTCAAGTTTAGTTGTATCTTATCTAATGTATCAATGCATTCCATCAGATAGATTTTAAATTTTATTTAGGTTTAATGAAATTTACAGTACAATTATATCACATATGTTTAAACATCGCCCTTGTGTTTTATAGCGTTTAATGATAATGTAGGTTCTTTAATTGGATCAAAGTACAATGTAAAGAAAATCTTGATGTCAATTTCTATGAGACATTATTTGTTCCTGTCAACATGAATTTAATTTGGTCATAACGTAAGATTATTTTTGCTCTTTTTGAGTATTATTGAAAGACTTATTAAAATGTTAAACTGCAATAAATATAGAACAATTTGTTATGTCTGTTTGTGAAATGTTATCATAATTCAAATATATTTTTTTTCATGCAAATATGTATATCTCATCATGAATTAAGTCGTAATAAAAGACGCATTGTCCTTAATAACAGTTTATTGCATTTAATGCAACATTTACATTGAACTTTTGATACATAATCATTAACTAGATTCGGAAGAAAATAAGAGGTAATATTGTACATTAAATGACGGTGAAAGTGAGTAGCGTTTTCTTTCAAAATTTAATTCGATATACCAAGTTTTCAGAATCCGAAATTATGATACCACGTGGATAATGATTATCATATTTTAGTTTTAGTTTTTGTAATAATTAACCTCATTAAACCAGTTCAAACGTATCTAACACACTTCTATATTGAAAATACTTACTTGAAAAAAAAATCAAACATAGCAACTATATTTATACATGGTTCACTTATTTATTGAAAATTGTGTTTAAAAGAAAACGTAATTCAGCAAAATCAAAAAATAAAACAACGCACTTTCTTAATATTCATAACGTAAATATGAAACTACACTGCAAAGTAAGGTGTTTTATTTTCATTTTTGTACAATAATAACTACTAAGATAATGCATTTGAATACATATTAGTACTTAATAAATACAATATACATTTTTATTTCTGAATACAAAATAGGTTGGTAAACCTCTTAACTGACTAGTTGCCACCTCAACTATATATTTTGAGGTTCACATAGGACAGCTAGCGATATATGACTTTTATTTCACACCCTTAATAATGGTTTCTTATTTTTGCTATATTTTTGCTATAAGTCTGGAAATAGAAAATGATCGACTATATTCACATCGTTCATTTATGAGAAAGAAAACATTTTAAACCCGCAAGACTGGTTAAAATATGTCTTGAGTAACAAACGATTGATGAAATTCGTTATCGTATTTAGTTCCAAATTTTGAATAACTAACAAGGCAAATATAAATTTCAAAATCTAGATAAGATACAAAGCATTTAAATCGGGTGCAAAAAAAGTCCTTGCTTGCAGATATAATATGTACAAAAAAATACAAGAACAAACACTATGCAGAACAATGCAGAAACAACACGAATTTTTAAATAGAACACAAAACACAATTTCGGTAATAATAGGACAAAATAAATGAGAACAATTGGCGGCATTGAATTTAAATAAGAACACAATTCTTTTCAACAAAATGTACAAATGAAGAATTTCAATCTTCATGATAAAAGTTGCAGAAAAACAACAGAATACTTCGTGCATTTTTAAATTAGAACGCGATTATATAAATTAAAACACTGTAGTTTAAAGTTACATCTCTTCATCATTAAAACAATATGGACACTTATCTAAACATAGTTGAATCTGTTGTAGAAATAAAGGCTCTTTCGTAAATATAATTACTATCTTTAAATAATCCACATACTTTTATAATCAATGTGGCACAATCTTTGATAAAATAATCTACGTACCATGGTAATTAGATCCATGTACCTATTTTCAATGATTTCAATATGTTCTAAGTGCTAACTGACGACCAACTGTCCATATAATATACCCTACATGATTAGTTAAAATCAATTAAATCGATATACATCATTATATAACATATGCATTTTTCTACATCAAAAGTTTTAAACAAAGAGAGGTAACCGTATCTTCTAATTTTGATCATTGCAAGTTTTTAGCAGCGTCGTAGATAGCGAGATTAAGTAGATAATAAACGTTTTTATTAAATTAAACACACATGCATGACTAGTTTTGTTTCTTCATGTACACACAATAAATGTATCAAGAACAATATATTTAAGATATTCATTACCCCCACCTACCTACGTATTGCGTAAATTCGCCAAATGCGTATAGTGACAATAGTAAAGCTATTAATAGAAACATGGCACTTTTGGGTCTCATTAGACCAGCCAATTTTTAAAGGAATAATGCATATTTTCTTTATCAAATATTGCGCTCAGTTATCTGATGTTTATATAGCAATCATAATCAAAAATCTTAACTCAGTCCATATAATACCGGTTTATGTATGACTATTATATTAGACCTTTTATTCTTTTATTCTTTTTCAGAAACAATCCATGTTCACTCCTACGGGTACATGGATATTGAACAACAATTAAAATCATGTCATTAGTATAAATCATTTTGAGGTAAAAACAAAAACATCCTTTAAAATAGTTTTAGAATAGACATAAACTAACTTGCGCAGAGGTAAAGTGAATCTATAATTAAGAATGATCATATTTAAATATTTGAATACATATATCTAGGCTACTCTGTACAAAATAGTTTTGTTCAAGTTGCTCGCAATATTTTCGCCTTAGAAAATATTGTACTGAATATGGCTCGAGCCTTAACAATACATGAAAAGCCAAACGTAGAATAAGCGATCTACGATAATCTACGTTTTGAAATGCTATTTACAAAAGTATACATAACATTTTTCACTTTTTTCACAGTGAAAAATCAGATCTTTTAATTAAGAGTAGCTGAGAATAAACATTTTCATAAGTAATTAATAATGCAAGAAAAATCATCAATGATCTAATGCTGCTTTTAAGTATTCGATATAAGGACAATCAGGAGAATAATAAGTTACCACTCATGAACATCAAATAATAGTCACTTAGTTATGATTAATTTTGGAAGAACTTACTTGAAACAACTGTTCGCGTATAAATGGCAGTTTTAACTTGATGGGTGTATTCAAAATTGAAATTCCCGTTCCTAATAAACACTGCGAAATTCGTCTACCCATTTTCATTTCAACTCAACAAGATTTAGCGAAACATGCCCATCTTGAATAATATTGAAATTCATAACGTGTTAATTAAATTTTTCGGAAATAGCTTCATTCAAATATGAAAGAGGAACCCATCTAACGAACTGATTCCTCAATTTTTCGCATACCTTTTTGCGACAATCATTAAAATCCTAATCATACATTTCTTGAAAACAAATGCGTTGTATATCTAAGCAGCAATGGGAACCAACAACATACAAAATACAACAGTCATATATCATATTATAACACACAATCATGAAACAGTCTTAATACTTAGGGGCAATATATCACAAACCTAACGTGATTTGGCTATTTATCAAAAGGTGCGTACTTATTTTTCGTTTTTCAGAATAAAATACTTAACGAAATGTTCAGGGGGCGAGGGGATCAGGCTTCTTTAATAGAAATCAGGTCAATTATCATATTTAGTTAAAAACTCAAAGTAACTTTGTGAAATCACGGCTTGAAATACAACCATTCCGAGCCATTATAATTTTTTTATATGCTTTTAAAAATATTTTTGTAAAACAAATTTTATCAAATATAGGAAATGCATGTTTCTTTCGTTTCTTTTTAGACTTGCGAACTTGTTCAGGTGAAAAAGAGTGTTTAATTAAAAAAGTTAACACAAATTGAAAGTTTCAAGTGTACTACACCAATCCAAATACAGCAATCGATTATAGGATAACTGGCAAGAAAGCAGTATTCGAAGACTTGAAATTTGAGTTGTTGAAAAAAGTCATTTTCATTTAACAACAAATAAGAAGCACCTTAAATTAAAAATCATACAATCTAACTACACGTAGTTGGACTATTTACTAAGGAAAGACACGTTTTAGGCTACTATTTGTGTTATCAGTGCATTTGATATACACTGAGCAAAATACCCAATACTTTTCAAAAGAACTGACATCTACTTTATCTGATAAATAAGGTAAAACATTATAATTTATATAAAAGGGGTTTCAGGGTTTCGAACAAAATCTTTATCTCTGTTCTAGAAACCTATCGCGAATAATTTCGGTAAAGGAATAATTATCTTAGCTAGCAGGTAATAACATCAAAGCAAGGGATTGAAATTAGGGGATCGAAAGTAGGGGATCGAAAGTAGCATATAAAGTGTTAGTAAACATCACATACGACACAATAGCTTCGGCTAACTTATTACCAATGAACGATACATTTTTTTATAAATCCAATACGTTAGAGCACCTTTGACAATGTACTTGTACAATATAGGATATATTATTTTACAATAATGAGCTTGACTGAAAAACGCAATATTTTGTATATAAAATACAAACTACACATAAGTATACAGAAAAACAAAAATCAAGAAAGCGTTTACAAACTATCATTGAACAGTTATAGCAGTTTCATCTTGTTGTATAGATGTTAAGGAGCGGTCTATGTGTTACTCTGGAAAGACCTGGGAACAATAAGGTTCACTTCAGTTGTTTTTCCAAACTACTATGCACATCTAACTATACTAATGAAACACAATAATGTCAATTTGTTTTAAAAGTTTGGTTGATTAGAAACGATAGCAGATAATCATCACACGACGATTTTGTGTGTTTAATTTGACCAGATTTAACAATTTTGTTAATTGAAAAGCGTATATTTTTTCAGGTAACACGAGTGCGCAATATTAGACATATTGCGATAACGATTCTTCTATTGATTTTGTTTTGAATCAATAACAGTATAATAAACTACTCGACCATGAATCGAAAAGCCAGTTATTCGAACCTGGGTTAAATTATCAACCTCTATCATAACTTTAAAATCAGATCATTCAGAGATTTTTCTTGTTCAAAATCATGTTGCAATACCAAATAATTTACAAAAATCATATAGGATCCATATTATGAGTATTCCAGCGGGAAGAGATTTAGAATCCATCCTTGAGAGAAGTGGGTTTATTTCCTTCTTTGGCTCCATGTCTCAATAACTCGCTTCTGTTTTTACTATCATTCCTTCTTTTAAATATATTCAGATTAAAGCTCCGTATGTAGTAAATAAGCACTGAAACCTTACATAAGTGCATTATGGCTCTGTCTTTGCAGTTCTGAATGAGGACACATTCTTAATGCAATGTGCGTATCCGTGTGTGATAGAGTGCTTCACATTTAAACCGTCCGTTTATCTGTCTTTCTGTCTGTTAAAGAGAACACTTGCAGGGCCATTTGACAAACTGCTCCATCTTCCGTTAGTACGGTGTAAACCTTTGGTATCCTCCGCGATACAAGGTAGCCTGAAATAGTTAAATTCGAATTTGAAGTGAAAATGTATCCATAGTAGTTTACTTACCTTACTTATTTTGAAAGAAAATTATGTTTTAAGAAAGATGCTCTCTTTATAAGAGGATTTATGGTCCTTATTGTTTTGTTAAAGTTAAAAATTAGACTTCAATCGCTTTGTTTACGCCAAAGGGTACGGTATTTCTTCCGAAAAAAAAACACAGTGACACAATGCGTTTTTACGCATTCCAAAACGTGACTCGTCAGTAAAATTATGACACCTCATGTTCCGAAAATGTAGCCTATATCTAATTTAACCAACGATTATATTTAGTGGCTGACAGGGTGAACCAGTTTATTATTATTTTTTTTCTCTTAACACTTACGGGCGTGTAGCTCGGCAGCGGTCCTATGGTTCCGGCGCCCAGCGTCTGGGCCAAATAGGGTTCAGCGGTGGCGGCGGCCGCATAGTCACGGGCAGCAGCTCCGTAGCCCGTCAACATGGCTTGTTGTCTATTTATAGCAGATGGAAAAGATGCAAAACATGATGGTTAATTTAAAGGAAAATCGATATGATGACTGGTCTATATGAGGGCGTTCTTCACATTGGATCAGAGTGTGAAGAGGACATGATGAAATTAGTAAGGAGTTGTGGGGGCAAATGTTGATACGGATAATGGAGAAGGGGTATGGGTGGGAGCATTAGTGGGTCAAGGGTTCAATATCAAAAGCTATATGCAAAAGAACACATGATATATGGATTAGTGAACGTGGAGTACATTGAAATGTTATCCAGAAGTGATTGCTTTATTTCGAATGAAGTAAGAAAACTTTATCAATACATGATGTTTTTGAAAACATCTTATTTTTTTTTTGGCTTTAAATCTTAGTTCTAAGAACATGTTTTTGAACTCGGTGTATTACCCATATCGCTGTATTACACCCGCCAAGGTTACATTGTGTCTAAAATCGGTGTATAGCCCGCGTAGTCACTCACCCTTATTTTGAAGTGAAATTTTCTAAGTTCATAATTAATAATTCTTACATCATTAGGATGAGGCAATCACTTCAGGACAAAAAACATTGAATCACACCAAGAAATATTTGTTTTGATTTTTTTCATAACAAATCGTAGTTCTTTCTATAGGTTCAACACTTTTTTAAACAATGCATATCAGAATTGACGAATGTGCTCAAAATTGGTTGAAATACGAAAACAATTCGGTATCAACGACACATAAAAATTCAATTTTGAAAAGTCATAAGTAACAATTAACTATTAGTAAATTTTAGTGGTTTGACAATAAACAGCAAATATTATATAGCAACTACAGTATTGCTATGACTCTTTAACAACAATTTTTTGGTACATTCCACAAAAACACACAAAAACATGGGATTTCAACAGTTTTCATAATGCATCAAAATGTCAAAACACCTTGGGGTTTTCTCTGCAATCAAAAAAGCACATGAAAATGTATTCTACCTGAAAAACAAAAGGAGAATACGGATTAGTAGTAAAAAATGTCAAAATGTTAACCCGTCAAAATAGCGAACGTCGATAAAAAAATTGCGTCTATTTTTGATGTTTAAGTTTCTCAATATTCGGGGGAAAAGAACGGCGAGGGGTTTTCTTTTTTTTTTTTTCAATTATTTAAAAAAAAACTAAATACAAAGAACTGAAGGTGGAAGGAAATTAACAATTGTCACCTCAATCTCGTCATTATCAGTTCATGCATTTTTTGCTAAACTATGAATTATTCATAACATCAAAAAGAAGGTATTCATCAGTATAATTTTCTCTCTAAATGATGTAAAATAATCCAAAATTTGGTTTCGGGTTTTTCCTTGTTTAATTTAATATGTTGCAACTACAAAAAAAAATCTATCGAAATATATAATTTACTTATACAATATGGGATGTTTGAATATAAATGAAATCGTAAAGCTGATAGTAATTGCACCTTGTTTTATTGTTTCATCATTTGTTTAATGTTGAAGACAGGAGTTTAAAGAAACATGAAATTCATTTTGAACATTTACATAAATTTATTTTGGAGTTTTCGGTTTCAAACACTGATGAATACATTCCTCGGTGGTTGTGTATATTTAGCCGGGAAAAATGTTTTGGATTAGAGAGGTTGGTTGTTATAACAAAATCTACAAAAACACATTTTACACAATGCTGCCCTGTTGCCATGACAAATGGAAACACAAAGCAAAGAGCGTTGTTATGGTAAACAGGAAAACCAAAAGTGCTGGCATTCATCAAGTTAGTTGCATTTTATATAGAAAAGGTTTGTTTCCAAGAACCTATTTTAAATCGTATGCCTAGTATTCATTTATAACGTTCAATTAATTCACAAAAGCAAGTTTTTAAAGCAATCTTCATGATTAATGTTTCTATGTAACGTTAAAGGATAAAGATGATTTATTAAATGAATTAACAAGATTGTCGAGGATTTGCCAATGACCCAGCTTAAGTGCAAAGCATAAGAAAGTCCCTAAAATATTGGCTATTCATCTAAATTCGCATGTTGGGGGTCCGAATACTGGGTCATAGTCTATAATCTAAGCTTCTGCCTAAGAATTTATTAAATATTGAGGTGTTTAATTAAAATATATATTTATATATACGTTTTAATAAATGTTCATTTGGAAACAAACCTTATAAAACGTTGCATTATACACAATCAGTGAACCACAGGTGTGAGAAAAAGCCATCGCTGAAATAAACGAAACAATTTATTCCGCCGATCTCTAATATCCAAAAAGACAGACGGAAGTGAACAAACGAAGAAAACAATCCAACAACATATACAATGTAGCATCCATTGAAACTTGCGGCAGGCATTTTCACTATTCAATCTAGAAAAATATAACACGGTGGAAACAAATTATAATCCATTCCAGCATTTGTCATAAATAGGGAGAAAAAACACTGCATTTCGTTCGCACATGCAAA
>LQRL01076340.1:3846-18868 GCA_001703475.1 Hydroides elegans
TTAAACTTATAAAACTATTCAACTGATTAAAATACGTATAAAAATACACTATAAAAACAGCATTTGTGTCAGTCATATATTTAATTGTCCAAGGGTAATCGTCCAGGGGAGATTGTCTTACACCCCATTATTTGCTAACGATACCCTGAAATTACACCTGTGTATAGGTTTAAATGGTTCTTTAAAAACTATATTGTTTATTATCATACTGACAAACAATTATATTGTTATCAATCACAATGGAACATAAATAGTTTCCAAATCTTTGTATATTCATTTGACTAGCGTTATTTGCCGTTACAAATTTAGTATTTTAGCAATTTGATAATTAAAACTATTTTTGTTTCTCTTCATAAATAAATTTAAACAAGAATTTCGAGCTTTTTAAAATCCATCATACTAGTTTGCGCTGCTTACGTCGAGCTCTATTGTTACATAGACTCTATATGGTCTTCCATATTGGGAAACCGTTTTATTCAATATCCAACCGTTTTCTTATACCTCTATAAATATTATTTAAAACTCATTTATTTACCCTCAGCCAAAAATTGTTTAACGGTAATTGCTTGGTTATTTCCTTCTTTGTATCCGTCCATCCATAAACATTTACATTTTGAATACACTCATGACAAAAATTGTTCATAAGTGTCAACTAAAATTTAATATACATATAGAATGAATGCAAATAAAGGCCCATTATAATCTTTTTCCCCATAAATCACTAAATAAATGGCGATCTATTGAGTTTGTGACACTCAGTACAACAGATTGTCAACTGCATTTACTGCATTGTAAGTATCAATTTCTAAAACATATTTACAAGTAGATAGAAAATGGATGTTCTGGGACAAATCTGGTATTATTACTCACTAATTTTGTCAGTCCACTCCCGCACGCTTAATACTCCACGCCCGCACGCTTATTACTCCACGCTTTAATGAATTTTTGTACACGCTTTCACGCGCCCACGCCCGCACGTCTGCACGCCCGTACGCGCGCATGCCCGCACGCTTATGTTTGAGTATATAAAGGCTGCAAGGCATAACCATCCATCATTCTGCTATATGCTTAGGCTATCACTTGAGCAGCTACCACACCAAAACTTTTACTCTTTTTCATTCTCATATGAAGAGCAAATTGAACACTATACATTTTTGTCATCAAATATTGAAGTGTCATTTTATTATTTTTATACATAAGTTGAACAATTATGTATCAAATATGATATACACATTCTACATTTTCATGTTTATTTAACGATAGTTAATCCTATCGTGAGCACGCCCGCACGTCCGCATGATGCCAAATTATAAAGCGCGTTTACTGTACTATTTATAACAATAAATAGGCGCGTTGGGACTTGTATGGCTTATACTTTATCATAATTATGCAAGCTGTTGTGAATTTCGTAAGGCGACGTGACCAACTGGAGTAGTTTGATTGGTTGAAACCATATCTCCTCAGAGGCAGGGGACAAAGGAAGGGTAAGAGAAGGAGGCGAAAGGGATAGGGGGAGGAGATGAGGTCGAAGGGGGAAAAAGAGGACACAGTGAGAGGAAAGGGAGAGAGAGAAAGATAGGGAGAGAGGGAGAGAGGGATAGAAATAGGGAGAGGAAGAGTGGGTAGGAAGAAAGAGGAAAAGGGATGGCAAAGGGAGATTGGGGACCAAGGAAGCGGAAAGGGATAAGAATGGGAGGGGGTGTTTTGGGAGGAAAAAGGTGGATTTCATGGGAAAGGTGAAGAAAGACAGTTGGAGAGAGAGAGAAAGGACAGAGGAAGAGGAAGGGGAGATGTGTACTGTGGAATGGTAAGTGAGAACATGTGAAAGGGCGAAGGAAATAGAGAGGAGAGGGACGACAAAGGAAGAGGAATAAGTAAGACATATAGCGAGTAATAGGAGAGGGATAGGGGAGAGGAAGAGAGAAGAGGTGAGATGGAGAAGGAGAGATTAAGTAGGTAAGTAGAGAGTAAGAGGAAGAGAGAAGAGGTGAGATGGAGAAGGAGAGATTAAGAGGTAAGTAGAGAGTAAGAGGGTGAGAGGTGAAATAGAGGCGGAGAGGAAGAAAAATAGAGGGAGAGAGAAAGCGAGAAGATGAGAGGATAAATCGATGCGGAGAATAATATAAACAGGGAGGGGAGAGGGGAAAGGTTGGAAGAGGGATACTAAGGGGAGAGGGAGAAGAACAAAAGTAAGAGAGTTTGAGGGGTGTAAGGGGAGGACCGTTGGACATGATTAGGAGAGGACGAGGGAGAGGAGAGGCGGAGATAGAGTAAATGGAAAGACGGGGAGGAAGGACTAGGGGAATCGTCACAGCTGATTCTGGGAAGCGGAATATCGGGTCATTGCTGAATGGACAAGTTTATTTTTAAATACAACTTTTCATAATCAGGCGTACCAAGTGGTTTATGCGATGAAATATCTATTCTCCTGGTATATCTTCCTTGCTGGCATTTTGCACTGAATAAAATAAATATCAACATTTCCTTGTTTTTTTTATATTAAGAATTAAGGTACATAGACTGCAGTTTTTTACACGAAATTAACTAAGTTTGGAGCAAATCAGGGCTAAAATATGCATGAATTGTACTTATTTTGGTGAACTTTCAGATGTATATGAACCATTGAAGGGTACCGATTTTAGCTGGCAACGTTTCGCTGGCAACGAATTTTGGGCTTTCTTGGCTTGCAAACAAAGAATAAAGTTTTCACTCAGAGGAATAATATGTCACCACTTTAAGTTGCAAATGAATTCGTTTCATAACCAAATAAGTCATATTAGACACATTTCTAAAAATCTTTCATTGGGTTCTCCTATAGAATGATATTGATCATTTTGTGTATATTAATGGGTTTGCAACATTATGCGTCCCGGTACCTGCTAGAAAAACAGGTTCCTAGAATTCACTGAATTATTCATATACCAAATTATATTGAAATATCAAATATATAAGTATAAGAAATGCTACTCAAAGCGCTTAAAAACGCTATCTGTAAGAAATAGAAACTATAATAGCAAAAAGTTTTCTTGGGGAAAAAGTGTTCCACGTAGCTTTCAGTGTGGCTAGACCCAACAAGTTTCTGAATAACATACTATAGTATAAATAATCGGCTTGCGTATGGCCTCCCGATTTGCAAATTTTTATTAAATGTTCGCTTGGTGCTAAGGCCCCTTGACAGGTAGACGATGCCCTTATTTTTGGGACGTTTCTGTAAATTCATGCACCCCTAGACAAACGTTGGTCATATTTCCCAGCAAAGTTACTTAGCTTATGTTCGCATACAATTTACTCAGCATTTATCAAATGGACAAATATCGCATGAATATCAAATATACCAAAATTCAAAAATACAATTTTGAATCAAATTTGTATCTATCTTTTGTCTAGATTCAAAACAATTTTAAGACCCAACCGGGAGACCTGGCGGTCTGTGATCCGTAGGTCCGTAGTTGTCCGTAGGTCCTTCGGTCCGTCTGACCTAATGTCAGTATACACCCGCCATATATCTGAATTAACAGTATGGATTTATTTCATAATTTTAATCGAACTGAAACTAATTCTAAAATTGTGTCACAACACATTTATTTATCTTTTTTTATAATAACGGAACTTGGACAATTTTATAGATGTTTATATATACATAAGTCTGTGTGCTCTAGATCTCCGAATTTAATCAAGGGATTCAGTTCATATGCTAGAAATCAGTTGTGCCTGTGGTAATTTTTTGCAACAAAGAGTCAATTTTGACTTTTGATCAAGATTAATAAAATCAAGCTACTTAAAGCCACCGTGAAAGTACTCATTGAATTAACAGCTTAACTTTTAGGAGCTGACAATTGTTTTGAAACCTAATTCTCTTTGAAAATTTGTTTTACACTATTTCATTTCAATTTAAAGAGGCGTCCGTAAAAGGAGGATGTGGGTCTACATTCTATCACTGAATTGGCATGACTTTCGGCTTTCCATCAGGCAAAATTGATGGGGGGGATACTTTATTTTGCTTGTCTTTCTCATGCAACTTGTAACGTTGCATTCAAAGTTCCTTAAGTTAATTGTATGCCACAGTTCTTGAACTTGTTAAAACTAGTAGTCGTTAAAACGAATCTTATTTTTCCTCTTCATATGAGTTATTATGAATTATCGTTTTTGAGCAATGGAAACTACGGAGAGATAATTAATCCCGCCCTTACAATATTGATCAATAGTCTATCAGGCTGCAAACTTCAACCTTAAGAAAGGGTAACATATCATGATCAAAATAGAGTCACTACCATAAACACATTGCTATATTTTGATACATTCATTGTAAACTAATAGTTTTGTAACTGCGAAATTAACAGTACATTTCGTTTAGATTCGTTTAGATTTCTAATAGAGTGTACTTGTTCACATGTAAACAAGTCGTCATATTTAGTCACATTGTTTGAATTGGTAACAACCACTAATCTATGAAGGTGCGACTCTCTATAGACACCAGCTATTGTCTCAAATAGTCATCAACAATAGAATTCAATTCATCTTTGGATGCACACAATTATTTTGATAAGAAAATGCAAAAATAATCTCAAAAATCATGTTTTCGTTTATATCTTTTACATTTGAAATCGTTGAATAGTGAAATTTGGAAAATCGCCCGCCTTTTTCTGTAGAAATTTGCAATGCTTGGAATAGTTTATATTGCATTTTCCGTTTAAGAGCTATAAGTGTTTAAAGTATACGCGAAAACGTTGTGTCCCTTTTTTTTTTTTTTTAATATCATTTATACATTACAAAGAAATCAATACAAACAATGTCTCATTTAAAAAATTCTATTTCTTAGAATGTAGGTATCAGAATATCAGAATATAGGAAAATCTATAACAATCTAAAGACAGCATATTTTGATAAAGCGAATAATACATAAAAGGATTATGATTTAAATTTGAATTTAAACAATTATTGGATCTATATTTCATTGCAGAAAGGACAATTTAGAAGTGAGTATATATTTCAGAGTTATGCCATTTTTAGTTTTCAATATTTCAATTTAAAGTCTACATGTATGTCTCATAAATGCAAAACTTTCTAATGATAACCTCAAGTAGTTATGACATAATTCATATGTCAACATATGTAAGACATATTTACGAATAAAACTAAATACTAGCAGTGTTTAAGTGAAAAGTTATCTAGTTAAAGGCCTTTTCATTTGGATAAAGCTATTCTGCATTAGAAGCATGTATCATATGTGTTCTTTAAGCATTTAAACCCGTTTTCTGAATAACTGTTTCCCCGATAGGAAAATGCATATATTAAATATATATAACGTTTTAATTTCATTAAAAATAAACATAAACTATTTGTTGATTAAGAATAGTTTAATTTCCGTTCACAATACCAATGTTATTCGTCCGTCGTTCTGTCCATTCTGTCAATATCAATTAAAATATTCAAAAAGCGTTTTAGTTGGTTTGAGTACGTCAATAAAACATAGTTTTATGACAATACGCATATTGTTGCACTCGAGAAAACAATAGAAACAGTATAAGGCCGCATTCACGGAAAAACACGAACATAAAAAAGCTCGAAAACCGAAAGCTTGTAAGCTACTTTTGTATAAAAACATAGAAATGTATCTCTTCTGTCAACGCAAAATACGGTTTTTTCATATTATTCTTATTTTGTGTATTTGAATTTGTATTTTAACATGCCCTTCTATTTACGGATAATTTTGATAGAATCAACCATTTTTTAAAACACTATACGGTTACCTAAAACCCACGTTGTTTTGAATAATACAGTTGAGAATCACTTCGGCAGTTTGATGGTATGAAAACGTGCTAGCGAAATGTTTATACGATGCTACGAAATTCAAAGAAAATAAATTAGACACAATATCGCTGAGTTCACACTATTTTGCTTGAATTTTGTAGCATCGCAACAAAATGTTCGAAAGCGTATGTCCGTACCATAACAGTCAAAGCGTGTGGTCTTTCTTTTTTCCTTATAATGTTTTATCAAATATGTTTTGAAATGAATAGAAATAACTTATGTTATTACTTGTTTGAAGCAATATCACTCGGGCAATATCACTTATGGACTTGCCCCGTAGCGGCGACCTTGTATTTTTCAAGAATGTGTCAATAATCTTTATGTAATAAAAGGAATAAAATCCTCAGAGTCTATATCAGAATGTCTATTAACCCTCGGGAAAGGGAAAATTAGTGCCCGCGCCCTTCCCATCCCTCGGGCCAATAACACTTTTTATATTGATTCTCTATATTATATCGGTTGTTATTCCTATTTGATGTTCGAACGATACTGCCCGCCTCAAGCACATATAGACTTTATGGACATTTTTGCCCAATAGTGTTCATGTTTCCGTTTGCAAATTATTACCCATGGTAAATTAATATAAAGTAGAATTCTAATATGCCTAGACTACCATTGGGATATCTGTCTTGTTTGGCAATGTTACGATTCTCACCCGCTTTCAAAGTTTGGTTTGTGTTATTTGCGTCGTTTTGACATTATTTACCGACGTCATATTTTGATGGCGTAAATTTATTGGCGGTGTACTCTTTACTAGACGTTGTGTGTTGACTTCGTTTCTCGTCTATATTGGACATCAATTTGACATGCAATGTAAGACGTCAGATAAGACCTACAATTGAATACACATTTGCATTTTGTCGAATATCATCGCTTTTGGACGTCATGTTTTGGCGCGATTTGGGCTGCTCGCATATTATCATTATCAAATCTATGATATCTTTATACAAAAACCATACATTTAGGCAAAAGTTAGGGAAAATGACAGCTACTCATGTAAAATAGCATACTCCAAGTTATAATCGACACATATCGAACGTAATTCGTCTCTTTGTTTGTCGATTAAACCTTTGTATTTTTTTTAGTAATGCTCTTTTACAGTAAGTATTTTGGTCGTTTCAGTTTGTATCTTGTAGCTACGATTATTTTCGCCAAGAGCATAAAATGTCCTAACGAAAAATTGCGACGTCAAGGTAACGTCAAACGTCAAAAAGGATAATATTTATGCAACGTTTAATATTATGTGTACTGTTACGGATATATTATGCATATTTATGTGCTACGTCAGATTGTTGACCGTTATATAACATGTTTATAAGTCACGTGATTAAACGTCATGATAACGTCATTTTATTTCGACGTCGTAGAAACATCATGATATATCTCACCAACAACTCTGAAATCTTTGCGGTAAATTATCCCACAGTGTTAGTTTGGCCCAGCAAAATCAATATTCCGCTCTTAATAAGTGACCATATTTTTTTTCGAAATGATTACCAGGTCACCCGACAATTTTCAATAGAAATAGCTGGAATTATAAATCTTCATAGCAACAAATTCAATTATAATCATGCTTTAGTAGGATCATGGCCAATATGCAATTTGTTTTGTAAATAAAAAATGTATATTTCACGCTATTTCTATCGGAAATCGTAAATGACCCAAACTGGTCAGGTGACTAAATTACTGGTTGTGAGGTCTAAAATCTAGCTGGAGTCTATTTGATTTTTTGTTCGAGATTTTGGATTTTTTCTGGCCATTCAACGACATTTTGAACGAGTTTCAACTTACTAGTTTTTACGTTGATCCGTGTTTTCATTGTCAGAACTGTTGGTTTGGTTTGTTGCAAGAGTTGCCAAATAGTCACTTTGGTGTTTGAAATAAACATTGAAGTATGTTATTTTTTTTGATAGATTCTCGTTAGAACAACGATTTAAGTGATCAATTCTAAGAATCCAGTGACTGGTCGATAGATATGTATCGAAAAAATATAGGATTTACATGGCGGAAAATGTTTATGACAGTACATGTTTCGACATTTAAATAGACTTCTACCCACTGCCAAGAATTAAAGTATCAGTATATTCCAAATGTAAGTCTTTGTAGAAGTGCTGTGTAAATATACTAAAAGTAAATATCAACGAATAAATTCAACTTTAATCATTGGATTGCATTTCTATTCGGAGTATTCTTGCAATTTCAAAGTAAGTTATCATTTCCTTTTCCTTAATTTTAGGTTCACAGTATGTTAAGGAAAATAATATAAACCAAAAATTAAGATAGAGCTTTAGCATAATTATAGGTTCTCAAGAATGTATATGTCTTTTACCTTTTAACAAACAAAATCCTGACAAACAAAAATAGATTATTAGTGTATAGGTTGAAAAATCATCTACCATGGTAAATAATCTCCAACGTCCTCCAAATGTTTACAAAGTATTACGTAGATTAACGTCTCGGCGTATACTTCATGAATATGACGTAAAAAGAACGTGTCTTCCTAGGTCATTTTCAGTCCGCTTTATGTATATGAGGTCGCTATGATGCCTACAATAAGACACCCATAGTGCATTGTCGATACATTTGTGCACGTCATCAGTCAGACGTTAAAAGGACGTGCTATCAAGATAATTATAATTGCATTTAAGTTGACGTAGCCTAGATGTCGCAGTATAAACAGGTGTGGATTCAGAAAATATTGAACCAGAAGGCGCAAACAGTATAATAATTTAAGATTTAACCGGAGGGTTATTTTTGTTTTGTCTTACATATAATGGCGAACAGGAGGGGCTCACGCCGGGTGCGTCCCCCTCTTAATCCGCGCCTGATAAAGTTTTAGGGGGCAACGTTTATCGTCTAATTTGTGTCGGCGTCCAAATTACTTTTTGAAAAATAACAACTTACTGAAAACATTTATTATTGAAGGGCATTGCATCAACTTATTCAAAAATGAGATTTTCTTTAGTATAAAACGTTTCGATTTTTATTTAGAATAAAACATATTCAGCTTAACTATTTGATTCTCCAAAAGTATGTTCATCTTTTTTGTATAGTGATTTGATTCGAAACATTGTGGAGTAGTTCAGATAAGGTCGGAAATATTTCATATGGTTCCAACATAGGGCACGAATATGGCGTTGCGACATTTACCACTCGGAAAGACGTCCACTGACGTTGAGTGGACACCCTACTTTGGGCCGACATGAAATTTTTCCGGACGTCCTTATCCGTCGCGGACGTAGAAAAGACATTGCATCGACGTCGCGTTCGAGTCGGACGTACGAATAACGTTTCTACGGACGCCGGGACGTAAAAGGGCGTCCGGAAGGTCGACTTCTCATAGTTACGTCCGAATGCGACTTACAATAAACGACCCTTGTCGAGTGAGCTATAGCACGCTTATTCGACGTATGTCTAACGATAAACTACATAAACAAGCCACGTCGTGAAAAATACGTAGTTAAGACGTAGTTTCACGACCATAAGGGCGCGTGCATGAAAATCAAGCAAACGTTATCTCAAATCCTGTTTATGTAGTTGTTATTAATCTCATTTAAAGAAATAAAACACGTAATTTGTATGTTTGAATTATGCGCTGTTGTCTTCAAGTGAGATTGGTATAGAATGAATAAGGGCCTGCCCAAACAGGAAGCGACAAGGCACGGCAAACGGCAATATACTTATATGTTCTTTATAGGACTAGCGACAGTTGTTTTAAAGAATATATAAGTATGTTGCCGCTTGCCGCGCCTTGTCGCTTCCCGTGTGAACAGGCCCTAACGAACAGGATTCGAGATATTTACTGATTTATGTGCACGCGCCTTAAGTGAATTTCTGTGTGTCAATGACGTCGGAAACGAATGACTATGCGATAAAGTCCTCAATATATATATTATGAAAATAATGAGGACGTTCTTTTCTGAGTGAGGAACGAATAGGCAGCCATGACTTTATAAACCTGTGCCTTTCAATCATTTCATGGATTTGTTTGCGAAAATGCGAAAATGTGTACCACCTTTTTGCAATATATGAGCTTTGACTTCGGTTTCTTGAGCTATGAACGAGCACATCATAGTTCATTTGTCTTACTGATGAGCTTAATGGTGCATTCAGCAGCCCTTTGCGTTTGCGTCTGAGTAATTGGATTTAGTATAAAATAAAGGAAAACAAGCGGTATCAATTCCAGATTACTCTATTTTATACCAGTTCCGATTCCACAGTCACAGACTCATAGGGCCACTGAACACTTCATTATAAAATATTAAAAAAAAAAAACAGAAAAAATGGTAACCATGCCGAAATCCTACGAACTTATTGTTTTTTTATACGTTTTTAGATTCTCAATTCTGTGTAAAGGTAAATTGCGTGGAAAGGAGTATGGAAATCATAAATGTGTATATGTTGGTGGAATATACATGGTATAGATAATGGTTCGGCACTTAATTAAGTTTTGACATATTGGCTAAAGTCCTATCATGGTCGTAATTTGGACCGATATGTATTATTTTCGAACGTAGTTTTAGACGTCGTTTTTCGTCGATATCGAACATGTAAACGAAGTAAATGAATGACGTAACACTAGACCTAAATAGAAGCCATTTTTGTCTTTTATCAACGTTTTACAGATGTCGTTTTCTGATGTGATTTGGATTGATCATATATTACTTTTATTAAAAGAATCTTTATATAGACATATTATTAAATAAGTGCAAAATGCATAAATGGCAATTACTCATTCAACATAGCATGTGTCACGTTATAATCAACACATATCGGACTCAATTTGTCTCGTTGCTTGTAGAATTTAATGTTGATTATTGGTTTATTATGTGCTCTTTTACAGTTAAGTTTTCAGGTATTTTGGTCGTTTAAGTTCCCACATGTTACGTTTTATTTCGCCCCGAGTAGAAAATGATGTTCTTGCAATAACAAATTGCGTCGTCAAAGTAACGTCAAATTCACAACGCAAATAGGACACTTTCATACTTCGTCGTTACTACGTTTGATTTTGGAAGTTTGCTTAGCGTATGTTTAACTTACGTCATTAATCAACGTAGTTATAACGTCATTTAAAGACAATGAATTGAGGCTAGTTTGCAAAATCGTAGCGACGTCGTAAAAACTAAAACACACACTTGGTCTTTTAAACTGATTAAGGGCCAATAATCTGAAATGATGTTACATTATATAATATAATTACTTTGATTGTTTATTTAAACAGATAACTCAAACAAACCATGTGGGCTGTGTTTGCCTTGCCGACGCTTATATACTTCATATCTTCTATATTCGACCCTATTTGTGATGGAACATCAACGCAAGTTCGTCAAACGAACATTACCAAAGGTAAATCAAACACCGAAATTTAAGCGCTATATAAATGTTGCAAATTATTTTTAAAACAATATCCAGATTGGTTCAAGGACACCAAGAAGTGGGGAATTGCCTTTCAATTTATTGTAAACATATGAGAACAAATCACATAATACAAAGTAAATTGTAGGTAATGAGCATAAACCCGCGTTTATGCAAAATAAGAAAATGAAGTTGAAAATGAAGTCGAAAAATCCCTCGTTTTGCGCGTGAACATAAGCTATACACTGCTATGTTTTAATACAAAAGTGGCTTTCAAGCGTTTGGTTTTTGAGCTTTTTTGGGCGATTTGTGTGCGTAAACGCGGCCTAAATGTATTGTTGCTGATGAAAAAAGTTTATATCTTCAACCATGGTGCTTTCAATTTATTTTTACTAAGACAATGTTGATGCCAAAACATTATAAATCACGAAAATTATTTTTCAAATACAAACTTTGATTATAATATAACACAAACTCAGTTTTTGAGCACTCCCTGAGCGAAATTTAAGATTAAATTTCTCATTTAAAAATTCATTACAAAATCATTAAACATCGGTTTGGCAATAAACGACTTATGGCATTGGTGGGATCGGTGTTTTGCTTCAAACTCATTCAAGTATTTTATTGTCAAATCTTTTTGAAATAAAATTATAACCATTGCATGTACAAATAAACTATCGACCCTAAAACAAAAACAAATATGGTGTAATATTCATTCTTGTTTTTTTTTTCAAAATTGGTTAAGTTCACCATAACCACCCAAGTGTGTAAATCTACCTAAATACCACAAGACGAAACTATAACATTTTTATTTTTAATGAGAAATTGAATTTCAAATGTTTGCCCACAGAGGGCTCAACAGTTGATTTTGTACAATGTGGCCAAAAATGTTTCCGCCGAAAAGGTTTTCGGCCATCAAGTTTGAAAAATGACAACATGGGACATAAAGTTTCCAGCCAAAATGTTTTCACCTATAAATTTCCTATATTTACAAATGACCTAAAAGGTTGCCGCCCAAAACGTTTCCAACTTGTGAATGGAGAAACAAATAAAAACTACTTTCACACATTTTGGTTTTCCTTTTCATATGCAAGTATTTAAAGTTATAATTGATCTATTCTTCTTTTCGAAAAAAAAAACAAACGTCAGCCTCCAAAGTCAGTCAAATTTGCAAAATGCAAATAGCAACGAAGCCAACTTAACGCGACTATGTGTGTTTATCGTTTATCCCTAAGACGCACTGATACAAAAACGATAAACATTGATGAATAATCGATTGGACATTGTTTCATTAATTTATTTATAAAATATAATTTAACTATCACAAAATTTGGAAACTTTTTGGGAGGAAACCATGAAAAATATATGAATATTATAAACCTGAGAAACATATCAATTTTTCGATATAGTTCAATTACCGCCAATGGGTTATAGGGAACCGAAAAACCCTCCTCCTAAGATTCACATTGTATTAAAATTATATATATATAGCAAAGGTATATTTAGTTGCGTCAATCCATGCGAGCATTAATTCTGTGTTCCAATTATTCATATTTTATATGTTATTGCTTATTTTCTATTTGTAAATTATGCGTTATATTTTACAGAAATCCGACATAAACGGCAGATCCAGACGTATGAAGTCGAAGTATTTTTCGTGGTTGATCCTCTAATGTTTGACATGTAAGTTTAATTATTCATTACTAATTTATACGTTATTTAGTGTTATTGAATCAAGCATGAATCAAATATATATTTAGGATGTCTTCAAATATTTAATTTAAGAATGTTTGAAAACAAATTTTCGTGAAAAGGCCCTTGTCCCACATTGCCTTAGTTAAATTATATCTCAGGCCTATAATCAGAACTCGGCAACATTTATAACTAAAACTTTTTAATCGAAATTTCAATTACAATTTCAATCTTGTTTTGTTTTAAATCGTTGTTCATAATATGAATAAGTAACATATACCGAGCATCTTCGCAAACGCTTCACATGATTAACACGTAAAGAGTCTTATACATTGTAAAATAAACCCTTTGCGTCAAAAAGCTATCTTCGATTGTAAAGCTTTCACACTTTAACAAAAGCGTTTATATCACCACCTCATTTTGTATTGTGTTTTTTAAGATGATCGAATTATTGTGCTCGCCATGGTACACTGCCATTTTGGTCTTATATATTGTAAACAACGTTTAGTTTCAAACACTGGATCATTATAGATTGCGCATTTGATAACGATTAAGCAATTGTGGTCGCTATTGTGGACTTCCCTATTTCCGCCTAATTTTGTCTTATATTTAGTAAAAGTTCTTAGCTACAACACATATCTCCCCCACAGTTTAAATTGTAGAGCGTTCAAACTTTACAAAAAAACTCTTATATGATCATTTTATTTTGTATATTTCCTTAGATGACAATCGATTAAATCTGGTCGCCATGGTGGACTTTGCCATCTCATCCCAATTATATATAGTAAAAAAAACCTAACCACAACACCTATATTTTCCCACAGGATATATTGTAAGGCTTTCAAACTTTAACTCAATCTTCTATATGTTCACCTCATTATGGATTATGCTTTGGATGACGATCGAACCGTTGCGGTCGTCATCGTGGACTTCTTAAAAGTTTTTTCTCATATATAAGAGTAGATATTGTAATGATGATAGGGAACAATGGTAACTGTTAATGACATAAATAATAATTATGAATATATATGATAAATAAGTGATTTTGATGATGATCGTAAAGTATGTGGCCATTGTTGAATTTTGCCATTCATGCCTCATTTGGCCCTTTATATTATTAACCCAGCTTTCATGTAACGAAAACTGGGTTTGTGCAATCGGTTGGTGTCCGTCCGCCGTTAGTTAGTTAGTTAGTTAGTTAGTTAGTTAGTTAGTTATTCCGTAAACTTTTCTCTAAAAACCTATCTCCTCCCACAGTTTTGATTGTAGAGCTTTCAAACTTTAACACAAGCTTCTATATGGTCATCTTATTATAGATTGTGCTTTTGATGACGATCGAACCATTGTGGTCGCCATGGTGGACTTCGCCATTTCCGCCATATTTGGTCTTATATATTGTAAAAAACTCTTAGCTTCAACAGCTATCTTCTCTCACAGTTTTTATCATAGAGCTTTCAAACTTTAACACAAGCTTTTATATGGTCACTTCATTAAGGATTGTGCTTTTGATGACGATCGAACCATTGTGGTTGCCATGGTGGACTTCACCATTTCCGCCATATTTGGTCTTATATATAGTAAAAAAACTCTTAGCTTCAACAGCTATCTTCTCTCACAGTTTTAATTGTAGAGCTTTCAAACTTTTACACAAGCTTATATATGGTCCCCTCATTACAGATTGTGCTTTTGATGACGATCGAATTATTGTGGTCGCCATGGTGGACTTCGCCATTTCCGCCATATTTGGTCTTATATATAGTAAAAAACTCTTAGCTTCAACAGCTATCTTCTCCCACAGTTTTAATCATATAGCTTTCAAACTTTAACACAAGCTTTTATATGGTCACTTCATTATGGATTGTGCTTTTGATGACGATCGAACTATTGTGGTCGCCAAAGCGGACTTCGCCAATTCCCGCCAATGTGGTCCTTTATATACTCAAAAGTCTATTAAGCCCATTCCGCATGAACATATACCATATGCTATCGGTAAGACAGGTCGTATGGCGTGTAATATATACACGACCAAACCTGCCGCAAGCAGAATGGTTGGTCATGCGGAGTCTCTTAGGTTGGGTGATGGACTCCAACGATGGGTACGTGCATATTTCTAATTGAGGCATGCATTCTGACTTCAAATTATTGATTTTTATGTCTGGTGATC
>LQRL01076366.1:0-13771 GCA_001703475.1 Hydroides elegans
GTATGATATTTATCAAGGTTATACTTGGTGTATATAATTGTTCGCGCAATGATTGGCCTTTATCGTTTACTGTTATTGTGACACATTTTAAAGGGTTCAATTTGTTTTATTTTCGCCTTCACAAAACCATGATATTCTAAAAATATAAACCTTTCTTTCTGAGGTTATCGTTTCGACTCATAGGATTCTATTTGGTAAATAATCAGTAAGCTTTCAGATCTATACCTTAGCATTTCTCTGAATGCCTCAGGTTGCACATCTGGGACTTGACTTTGTCTCTCTCTTGAAGGTCACCACAAAACATGGACCAGAAAACCGGAGACGCAGAAATCAGCATGTACTTGTGCGCGTTTATTGTTTCCTCTAGCCCTGTTTTGAAAAAGGGGGCATACGTACATTTGATAATACATAGTTATCAACTACTTATGCCACATGGTTTCTGTAATGTTATTATGTAATTAATTTACCATAATAAAGTTGAAACACATCGCGTTGAAATAGTGGTCAGCCACTGCATAAAAATAAAAAGTGATTTAAGACCAAGGGAAATATTTTGCAATCATGTTAATTATATGTATATTAATTATTGCACGGCTTTATATCATAAATGAAACCTTTTCACTAATAAACGCTGTAAATGATTTTTGGAACGTACATTTAGGCTGAATGTGAAATGGTAAACACGTACGTCTAAATACATGAATGCATAATCAACTTACCTCCTCGCTCAAAAGACACAACGAAGGACACACCCGTAGCTAATTCTTGTTTCAACATAATTTCATTCCCGTTCCTGAAATTTACGTCCTTGCCCATTCAATAAAGAATGTGTACCCGAAATGGTATCATTCATATGTTTAGGTTCATTTACAACGTATATCTGTTTCGATAATTGCTTTTCATTATTTTATATACTGATGTCACGTTCTCATCAATATGTTTACATCATTCATTGTTTACAATTTTGAAGTGACCATAGATTGATAGACTAGTTACGTTATGTTTGTTATGCAAAATATATACATCATATCCATACAGAAAATGCAAAATGTGAAATTGGATAACACTATAATTTAATTCTAAATAAGAGAATTACCACATATTAGACAAAACAAAATCAATACACAATAATAATAATAGCCAAAGGGTATCCGATATGTTCTTATTAGCCTGGGGTATTGTATAAAGTAAAACTTATCTCTTAGGGCTCCCGAAAAACTTTCCTATGGTGAGGGGCAAGCTAGCACTTGGATGACAATCCTAGATTGTTTATCGTTTGTCACATGGGTACAAAATTTTACTCAAATTCTCGTTTTTACAATTTATTATTTAGCTAATTTATTGCTTAAATCTGCCTTATTTTATATTTCGTCATGAATATATGTTCATTTTAAACATTGAACTGTGTAAACGTAATCAAAAACAACATTATAGTTAAAATACCGTATTTGTTTTATGGTTAGAGCACCGTATCAAAAAATATTTATTCAAAAACGATTCTTTTGATTTGCAGAATGTGATTAAGCAAAAACATATTGCTTGTTCGTTAAATACAATATTCAAGTAATCTTACACAGTATATTTAACTTTTATTTGACGCTATATTACATATACAATGAAAACCAATGCATGCGTTATTCAATTTTTGTAAATCGCAATATATCGAAAACAATAAATAATGTACTGATAGGCTATACAATGTCGTATCGGCAATTCGCAAAATGCGACCATAGTATTTGTTTTACAATTTAAACCATTTTTTAATATTCTTATATCTTATAGAAAATGAATTAACCTATTCCCCTTTTAGCAATATGCATTCCATACATTTGATTTATCAGCATTATCAACACAAGTAATAAATTGATTTCAAAACCTACGAAAAAGACAAGCACATCACATCAAATAGGTTAAAATAAATAATTTGTCGGACACGGTGCTTTCAGCTTTTTAAATTCATGCACATATTCAACTTCTTCTTAAAACACCTTTAAATACAGAGTATTCATAAAATATTCTTGCAATATAATTAACAGTGTCAACGATTAAGCACATGATTACATGGACGTGTTATTCTTCAAAGAATTCGAGCACATGTTTTTTTTCTATAACAGAACCCGTGGCAATTCAATAAATGAAGTAAACTTCATGTGCCTGAGCAACTACAACATAAGCATAGATGATAATTATCACTAAAAGCTTGATATTAAATAATAACTTTAACATGAGTTTAACACAAAGACTAAAAATATAAAATCCTGTCATTGTAAAATTCATCTACATTCATGACAGATAATATTTAACATCAGTCTTATGATGCACATTATATGCATTGTAAGACCCCACAATTAAATATTCATCAACTCTTATCAAATTTACTTAATTATACATTGAATACACACATATGATATGTTATCTCGTTTTTTATTAATTTGATGAATATACATTATCAACCTATATCGTTTTATCTAGGATGCAAGTTGTATCAGCTGCTTATGGACTATATTCATCCGTATTGTTTCATATACTAATATTCATTTATATTAGTATCCACGCTCCATTATTTAGTGACGAGTTATTTCAGACCGTCATGTTTGGCACGATATAGACGCTCGAGTCCATTACAAGACTTTCGTCATATGAGTCGCACATAGGGTTTCGAAGCTTGTCTTTGTTTACAATTAATAAAACGATCCAATTCATTATTTACATTGATAAAACAATATTGCTTTGGAAGCCTTTGAAGAAACGGACAAAATATTATGTTTAGGTTTGCTTCAGATTTGTAAACAGTGCATAAAAACACAAATCCCATGATCAATATCAGCTCTGATATAAAAAGTATGAATTCTTATAAGAATACTATTATCTTTTCATTTACATTATACAAAATACATAAAAGATATATTAAACGTCGTAATGTCTTATTGGGAATCTTTCTGCCAATAGCTTCACCACACTACATTTAAGCAGTCAATCAACACATTAAGGTATAGGTAATCAAATAATAAATATATCATACAGCATAAACATACTTTTTTTTCAGATCAAAGACCTTTTCCACTAGAGATTATATATTTAACAAGCACAGAACTAGTGTTTATTTACACAAGCTCAAGTCATATTGAGCATGTATCTCATTCAGCAAAAACAAGTGCCTTTACAATGCATTCCTCTTTATAGTATAGACCAGGCAGAATAAAGTATTTTATTTTCGTTGGCTTGCTTGCTGCATCATCCGCTGCGTCATCTGTGACCGTCCTATGTATTTCCAAATTATATGCCATTCCTGGCATACCGCAGCGTAATTCGTAATCACTGCCATGTTCAAGCATCCTTTCAAATATCGATAGAAGATCAGCAGTGTTGAAAAGTACCGATAACTTGACTTCAAGTAATGAGCGCATGACCTACAACAAAACAGTTTGAAGCAATACGAGTGCAATTATTCATAATTAATAGAGCAAATAACATAAAAAAAAGCATGCTATGAGAGAACAAATGAAATATTACTATGTGACACAAAATTACGTACATTTGAGTCCAATGCCAATGGATGGTAACAAAGTTGCTGCATTGCTTGAACCGCCCTGAATCCATTCTCGTCAACTTTTTCTCTTACTCGGCTCATTTCGACACATTCGACTTCAACATCATTTTCGGCAAATAGTTTTATGGTATATGGTATGAACTAAAACAGTAAGAACAAATACAATGTTGAATACAAATTAGTACTGGTATACATCCAAATGCATTTGACTTATCTAATATGCATTCAATTACGTATTTAATCTACATTTTCTAAGTAAAACAATATTTATTAATGCATTTAAAGCTTGACACTATATTCATGTTTACTATCCACACATGTTTTTTTCAGATAAGACTAGATGACGATTTAAGTGTCTTTTTTATATTAAGGCCAAAATGCAATGCAAACATTGATTTAAATATAGATCGCAAAATTAAAGAGAAAAGGTTTACAGTTATACGATTTTTGGTGATATTTCTAACAATTGTCATTGAAATATAGTTATGTACTCCTGTAATGCTTTACAATATGTTAATGTGTACTGGGGTCTTTTCAAAGCCACAATTGGTGTTTATAGTCGATCATACCTATCTCCAATAAATCCAGTGTGTTAAAGAATAGTAAATTTGCAAACACGTGATCAATCTAAACCTAATTGCAGACTGTAACAGTACTTTTAGGAAGAATAAAGTTAATTTATATAGCAAATGTTGCATAATCATCTATGAGTATTTGATATTTTAAAGGTTGTTGTAGAAGCACCTTAATCAAGAGTTTATGTTATATGAAATCTACCTAGCGGTTGTAATATCGAAAGGTGATTTTAAATCGACCAATCTAATATGAGTAAATTATCAAAATATACATATTTTGTGTAAACTATAAACACAAACCTTGTGTAAACTAACTTTAGGTAAAGAAAACATTAATAATGCTTGTCTAAGCCCACTTTTAGGTTTGTTGATGATTGGTACATGCAAGATATTAACACACACTGCCATGTTCATTGATTGAAATGTAATGGCATAAGGTCAAATGAAAGGATAAATTAAAATTGATTACACGATAAAATTGACTGTTAGAATAATACGATCGTGGTAACAAAGAATGCTAATACACTGAAACTAGTCAACAGTTAGATTATTTTAACGTTTTGAAACTGTACTTTGCTTTTAGCTATCTTCTGAAACCATTGTTTGTATAGTAATCATTTAAACTAAACATTCATCGCGTCTTTAAAAGAGCTATATGATTCAAGATGTATAGATGCATAAAAATGTTACACCAAAATAAGGATCGGAGTCGAAAATTTTAATTAGTTTATATAAACTAGATTGATTGTAATCTTGACAAATTTCTTCAGAAGTATTAAAGGTTTATAATTAACAAATTTCATATTAATATTTCGCAAGAAATAATATGTTGGAAATGCAACCAATGCAGTATTTCTATAATTTGATCGTATCCGGCCATTTAAGCCCTGGTTTTTGGTAAATATATCACTTCAACAGTTTTTCATTCAATAAGACTCGTATATACGAATTAACATTATACAAAAATGTAAAATTGTACCGTGGGCGGCAGAGGGTCGAACGCTAATGAATAGAGAACTTTCATTGCCTCTGTTGCAGGCTCTTCTCTGTGTTCCCTCATTAGTAAGAGCTTCGATTCAAGGAACTGAATGATACGTTCAACTGTCATTTTGTTGTTTTTCATTAACGCCGTCTCTTTATTAAATTAAATTTTAACTAAATTCAATTTAAAGAAATATATTTACACACCTTAGGATTAGATAAATGTTTATATAAGTTTCACCATCAATACGTTAAACTACAGTATTATTTCGATTATAGATTATATGATGCACAACTTTTAAATACTTAATTCCCGCTTTGATAATTCGAATTGATAAGTTGATACACACATATAAAACATATCAAATTACAACCATAAACAATCTTAAGTCACACATATGGTAAGTGTTATTACTCAATATTATGATTTTATAATCTTATGATTATGTGAACAACAAAGTCTTTCTACCTTTGAGGTCGCCCCAGAAAGATTTACCGACGCACAGATTGAATATTTTGTAAATCTGTTCTCGGCTGATTATATCATTATTGCTATGCTCATCCAGTTTAAGCCATGTTTTAATAAGATTTCTAAAATGAAAATATTCAAAAGTATGTATAAATTAATTAAGTGGAATCCTTAAATATAGTTGTCAATATCTGCTCGCACAACGCTCATTACTGTAGCACGGCTAAAAATGAACGATTAAATTGTATTTTAAAAAGGAACAAAATAGAACAAAATTGAATTATTTTATTATAAACGTATGTAGATCAAAAACTTGCGAAACAAATAATTTCTTTAATACAATTCAATTACTGCAAATGGGTACAAGCTCTAAATTTCAACCGGTACTGCCCCTGGAATTTCAGCTTTATTAAAAAAATTGATAGAAAATCGTTGTTCCTCCCCTTACGTGTTTTATCAAGATGTTTTTTTTATTTTAAGGTAAGAGTAAAGAGACATAACAAAGTCTGCGCGCTTAATAGGAAAGCAAATGACAAACAAATGATTCCTATCAAACATATTGATTTGAAACAGGGTCGAGGCAATAATTATATATATGGTTTGGAAATGTTCATTTGATTCTTACTTTGAGCCATATTCATTCGGGCGGATCGGGCCATTCCTGTTTCTTTTATCCATATCATGAATAATAATTCTTTAAAAGAAAATAATTACATCGAAGGCCGTACCACACGAAAAGCTTCTCTGAATTTCTGAACCTAACAAATTAGGTAATCAAAGTGAGTTAATCAAAAACGCTCATTGCTTGGCGGTTTTTGAGTTACCATCCGGAGCGCAGTGAAAAATACGATTTAAATGTTAAAACACGATTGAAACATCTTTCCGCGTGGCCAGACCTTTATGGTACGATATCTCAGAATAAAGCTTCCCATTTTTCTTCAAAAAAACCCGAACACCCTTATTTAATATGATTTTGCTGGGGCATTCTTCTGGTCAACATAGCCTTAAAATCTACAAAAAATATCTAAAATTCTAGATTGTCTACAACGTTTTTCGGAATAAGATATATAGTATGATAAACTAATGGTGCACGCACCCCTCTTTGTGTCAAGCAAGATATGTATGTATCTCTGAGTTGTTGACAGGGAATGTAGGGGGGCACCTACAACTTAAATAATCCCGTGCCAGGGTATAGTAAGATTATTTTGAAACACATAGTAAAACTTACGTGCGTGAACCATAAAGCACATTTGTTTCATCAACGGATCTCGTATCAACCGTTTCTTTTTCAGAGTCTGTTTGGGGATCAAACATAAAAACCGCCAACTCATAGCATCCTTCCTCCATAAAGCAATACAAGGCAGTCTTCTAAGAAGCGGTTAACGATTTAAGAAAAATGAAAAAAATCCAGTTTAACAATGAAAAACATTAATGTAATGGTATAGTGATAATAAAAAAACATTAGTATTTAAATGACAACTAAATAAGAAAAGTCGTCGTAAAATTTGAGGAGGTTACCCTTTGTAGCAAATTGACAGTCGAAAAAGGAAAAACAGTACACTCGTCATTGACTGCATTCTTGTTTTTAAGTACCAATGCAAAGCGGTATGAATTGATTCTATTTAAATTCGTATGCACCGCTGAAATAAAAGACAAACTAATAAGAACTACAATACAATTGACATTTTAGATATAAGATAGTTATACACAGAACATGTATACTTTTCTTAAAAGATATAATCGAATTCGTGTAATCATCCACAGGTTATGTTTCAAATTAAGCAATTAAGTAAGTACGCACATTCAAACGTGTGTCTGGGTTCCACTGTAATCCAAACTGGTGAGTTTTTTGTTATTATGATCTCGTGATTTGAAGACAAGATAACCCCATCAACTTTGATGCCGAAACATCCTTTATAAGTTTTTGGTCGAATATTCTGTTCCATTTAAAATACATACACCAATGATATGTAAGTGATATATGGCATATCATACATCAACACCAAAATATATTTTGTTGTATTTAGATAAAATACTCACATTGTATTATAAACTGGACTTGTTGTAAATTACCAAGGCTTTGTAATCTGTTTTGAACAAATAGACAAATTTCTGCACAAGATAATAAAAAACTATCTAATGGACATACCAATAAGGACCCTCAACTACACATCAATACCTTTAAAGCTGCCTCAAATTCATTGGTGCAAGTCTCAACAGCTCCTAATCGTTCCTTTGAGTCTTTATACAATTTCTAAAGAAAAAGAAAGGCTTTATTTGACGATATTTGATAAAATAAATTCAAGTTCGAGCATAGCAATATATTAATATCTAGTTATCAAAAATTATTATATTTTGTCGCGCATTAATCTAACAGAGGACACACACATGTACTTACCATCACTGCCTTTGCTGCCCAATCTGAATGTCCAAGTTCGAAAACAGAACTTGGATTGTTTATTTTTGCCATCATAGTTGATTGGAATGCATTATACTGAATTTGTATTTCTTCTCTGCAATCTCTTCATTAATAGGAGAAACGTTAACAAAACAATAGTGAAGAGGTGGAAATAGGTCAGAAATGATAGTTTACGACGAAGTATTAACACATAAATGTCTCTTCATAAATTTGTAGTGAAACTAATAACATATATAAGCACAATTCTTTTCTATATGTTATCAAAAAATCTGGCTGTAGATTAAGTGAAAACATTTATTTCCAATCAAAGTATATATAATTATGCTAACATGACTAACATGAGAGTAACAATGTGACGTAAAGACATATTTGAAAAAAACGAAACTGTGTACCCCAATGCTGACAACATCCATTTTGGAAACATAGAACATCCCTCATTTGCTTCTGCTTTATTTGACCTCGATTTCTCTAGTTCTTTAGAAACGTCCACTAGTTGTGATTTCAGCTTTATAATATCATTAGAGGCCTTCTTCTCCTGTTCCCCATGCTTTGCGTCAAGTATCATTTGCTCTAAGACTTCTAAAAATGAATCAAATTAATGAATATATATATCATGTCACTCAATTGACTGTTGCGTAACATTATTTGAATGATAATGACGCGGGATATATATTTCACAGAACATGAAAACTATGAAAAAGATCAAGAGTAATGCATAAAACATTATGACTAATCGTCTAAGGCTTAAAAACATAACTTTGATAGAGTAATTATTTACATATTCTATCTGATCAAATTTGATTTTTGCATTTACATTTTTCTATCAAATTTTTATTTTTCTTGAAGGAAAATGATGTGTTTGGTTTTAATTACAGACAAATAAATAATTTTCACTAGAAAATATCGATATGATGTTTGTGCAAAAATATAAATTTATGTGTATTTCTATGACATCTCAATCAACATGTATATCCCGCTATGCATTGTACATGGGTCTGTCCCAAACTCAAGAGAAAATAAAGATTGGCTCTTCGTTATTTTATCTAGGTTCGACTTTAAGCTTGAAGTAACATGACTAATGATAGACTGAATGAACAGCAGAATATCGTAAAACATACCCTCCAGTTCCAATACAACCTCGTCCATACATTTTCTTTCATTTGCTTTGAATTTTGACATGCTCCTCACGATTCGTTTTAATTGCTTGGAGCGTAATGAATCAGTTGCTTCACTTTTGATAACCGTAGGAAGTGGCTTTCCTTCTTTAAAGCATGAAACCATTTCATATCCAATGCTAACATAAGTTCCAGCAGAACGTCTTTCGGCTTATTATGAAAATATTCAATTAATCTTGTGATTGCAAAATTATTTACATAATAATTTTCTTTGGAAAAAAATCACAAATAGTTGCTAATCCTATGGCTAAATTTTAGAATATTGCAACACATCATAATAGATGCAAAAAACATTTAGTATTTCGGAAAACGTTTAAATTTGTAATGCAAAGATGGTATCCCAATACTTATCAAATGAAAAATGGTCAATGTTCATACCTGACAGTGGAATAAGGTCTCGGTAAACCTCACAATTAAGTAAAACGAGAAAAACAAGGCCCGAAGCAAAGGTGTCCACCGATTTATCATACTTCAATCCACTATCTAACTCCGCTGAAAACTCGGGTGCCATAAAATACTGTGATCCGCAAAGCGAAGACATATGTGCTCCTTGTCCAAACGCTATCGAAAGGGTTTTCCTGTCATGAACAAGTTTGGAAAAACCAAAATCAGTGAGTTTGATCACATGATCATCACCTATTGTTTTCAACATTATGTTTTGAGGCTTGATATCTCTATGTACAATAGGTGGATTCTGTTTGTGCATATATGCTATGGCATCCGCTGCTTGAATCATAAAGTTTATTTTTCTGGTCATGTCGATATTTGGAGTATATTCCATGTAATTGTGCAAATCTCCAAGATCACACATTTCCATAAAAATCCAATAGGCATTCCGTATTTTCATATGATCATGTAAAGCAACTATATTTGGATGTCCTTGAACTCTTTGAATCATGGCTAGTTCGTCTTTGGCCATCTCCAGACGCTTTTCTTTGTCACGTGTACAACCAAAAAGAATAAGCTGTTTTGCGGCTAATTCGTTCTTGGATTCTATATGTATGGTTTTATGTACCGTTCCATAGACACCGCGACCTATAGCTGGGTCAAACGTTACCATGTAATCACCAACTTTCCCGATTATCTCTTCTTCCGACGCCATATTTACTTTAATTATGGCATTGATATAATCTATAAATATATATTTAACTTGTATTATTCTTTATTAGAATAGCAAAATCTATATTCATTTTTATTCAAATTATAAACATTCACATATATTTGCATACAGATAGCACATAAGGACTTCGTCTTTTTTATGTTTATCGTTGTTAATGTGTCAGTTTATGTCAATAATTATTTCTTTGTAAATTGTTTTGCAAAACACGCTTGCCCATTGAATGTTTTATCTCTATCGAATCTCATACATTGGTTAATACCATTATAAAAAGTGTTTATCATTCTTATTTGGACATATTATTTTGGTATTTGATATCACGGATAGTTGGAACATAAAAGCCTAATAATTTATGATCCATACGGTCTATAACTATGACGTTTAAGTTAAGCTTTGCTCAAACAACTTAGAAAGATAAGTGAATAGGACATATTTGATCTAGTGCTGAACCGAGAAAAAAGAAAACAAATCACGCATGATTAGCAAATAGCGGAATGTGAATCAATTGGAAAATGATAGTCTGAAGTGAATAATAAACACCACTCTTGCCGCTAACAGCATGAAAATAATGTAATTTCAAATGCGATTTATACATGTGCTTATCGGGCCCATACTATAAGCACATACAGTGTTATGGCATGACAACTCACTGGTGTGGTTTCTATCTTTTTTAAACAACATGGACATAGATCGCATTGTAACACATGAACATGTGCTTTTCGCGCGACCCCGTAGGACAGGTACAATAAGTACATGTGCCCATGTTCTATTACAGTCTAAGTTTGTATTACCAGACGACTCACGAGTGTGATTTTCGCATTAAAATGTAATTTGTAATTACATTAGCATGAAACTATTGCACGTGCACATAGAATGTGTATAAACAGTTGTAGATATCATACATAGCAAATATGGGGTGTTATTGTGTTGGTCCACATAATGAGTCTATAATACGGCGTCGCAATGTATTTGGACCCGGTCATTTTCATAAAGGCTTGACCGGGTAAGTATAGATATACACGTATACTGTTTTCGTTTAAACGATACAAGGGTTAGATATATTGAAAATAATTAGGAACATGATATATTGATTCTTTTAAGGATTTGCCATTCAAAAATTCGATTACTTTTATTATTATCATTATTAATCATAACCAGATAATAAGATCAAAATATATTTTTGATTTCAAATATCTCGATAAACCCTTATATTTGCAGAACTTTAATCATGTGTATCATATAATTACAAAGAACGCAAGTATATACCTTATGAACCTTCTATTGACGGTTCGATTATATTGATCATGGGTTATGCTCCCAGGCATTGCTCGTAAAGCCTCCATGTATGTAAATATTATTGAAATTATTGGAATAATCACAGAGAAAATTCTTTAGCTAAGGGTAAATCCTATTCTGATCCCTAGATATTATGTAGAAAACACATACGAGAAGATTAATGTAAGGTTGATATTTACCTTTTTTTACCAAGCTTTAAGGTTTTTGTCCTCAAAACGGTCGGTGACCGTATGCGGCAGCGAAACATTTATTGGAAAATAACTATAGTTTCGCTAGCAACGGATTTATTTCTCTGATAATGCTAGACGAAATAGACCATTTAAGATACTTTAACAGCCGTAACTTGGGTTTGGCCTTAAAAATTTATTCTTAATGTATCTTTGGATCCACTGATGTGAATTAAATACATAAAACACCCTGCAAGAGAGGATTATTCATGAGTTGTGTCATGAACCTACCTTAGAGATTAATCGCCTTTTTTTCAATTACATCACTTAGTAGGACTCCATAAAAACCTTTTGATAGATTGATTAAATGACCCTTGAATATATTACTATACATATAGATAATCTGTAATAAAACTCTTGATAAATAATTTTAGGACACAGAATATTGACATAATCAGAAAAAATATATTTTCCTAGTGAAATATTAAAGTAACGCTGAAAATTAAAGGTTCGCGATAACATTTGTAATATAAACGTTCAGTTGCTAGTGAAATGTAATATATGATGTTATGCGAGCTTTATATAGTTTGTTGTTAATAAAGCAATCATTATATATGGTTTGCATTTAGCATTACCTTCTTTAGATATTCTACTCATTCTGTGAAATACAAAATGTGTGTGAAAATTTGAGAACCTTACGATTTATATATTTTTTTCGGTGGAAAGCAATTTCGAAAATACGAATGCTGTCTAGGTGTGGTTATGTTGTTTAACGCTTAAGGGTCTGCTTTTACATCGTTCTCTCTTGAGTGATGACATTAATGTTACAGAAGTCGAACATGATGTGTTCGTTTTTCATACTGATGATATCGGGTTTAACTTTAACTCAAACCAAGTTGATTGATATTTCATATGTTATAAGCAATATATGTTTTTTTTGAAGTTCGATATACACAGACACATGCAACCTTTCCTTTGCAAACAGCCATGTACGGTATACCTGCCGGCAAGAAATACGACCTACAACGTCTAACAAAGAAGAATAAATTGAATAAATTTGTCAATGCCTCGTACCTACTTGCGCATTTACTGTTATAAATTATGCAGCAGTGCTGATACGCATATTTACCCCAATTACACAACAAAAGTTGGTTCTACAAATTGATTTAATATTGTGTAAAGCTAGCATCATAATTTACATTGAGTTTTAAGTGAATTACGTATTGTAGAGTTCTAAGTTCACTGAAGTTAAAATATTTACATTAAATATGAGCTGCTCAGATATTTTGAATGATATTTTTTGGATGATTAGAACGCCGTTTTAAACAAATAAGATTAATTTGTTCAAAAAGGTTTCGTTTGGTGTGTAGCAAGTTTTTAACAAAACATGCATTGGTCATAAATGTTGATTATGTCAAATAATCATACAAAGAAGATTTTACTTTTATTTGACGATGTATTACATAAAAAAATCAGTACCTATATACACTTTAAAAATCGCAAAATACGAAAGCGATATAGTCGGTACTGGATGGCAATACAATGCTTCATCGGCATTGTGAAAAATGCAAACATATTATTCGTAATATAATAAAATAATGTTATGATAATAATCTTATGCAAACATATTATTCGTAATATAATAAAATAATGTTATGATAATAATCTTATGAGTAAACAAGAGCCTTTTTTAGCAAGGTGCCTTTCTTTTATACATTTTTCTCGATAATAATAACAATAATAATAACGATAACGAAATAATGTAAACAGAAAATTTATTTACCTTAAAAAATATGTATTCGAATCTAACTTTAATAATAATAATATGGAATTTCGTGTAGCAAAAATAAACACAACATCATGACACACAAACCATCAATATAATCAACAAAACAAGAAATTAGTTGGTTTCAAAACCAGCAAAAAAGACAAGCATATCACATCAGATCGGCTTGAATAAACAATTGGTCAAAAGTTATGGTTTCAGCTTTTCAAATTATTTAACATTTTCATAAAATATCC
>LQRL01076380.1:8790-23729 GCA_001703475.1 Hydroides elegans
CATGGGTCATCTTAAAAGGTGTCTTCAATGCATTAAAATGGAAACGATTAACTTTGGATGATACAAGTTTATTGTCCGTAGGGCAAGTCTTTTGTACATAAGTCTTTTGTACATAAGCATAACTTAGAGGTTCGGGTATACATTGTGTTCACTTGGTGTGCTAGTTCATAATGACTTTCTCAGAAACATGTCAATTCAATGAAGTTAAGACGTAACGCCACGCTTAACATTTGACGCACGTTTTTCTACACGTTCATGTACATGTTGATCTTACCATATTTGTGTTGACCTAACCGTCTACATGCTGACCTAATCGTTCATGTACAGTTGACCCAGCACATCTGATTCAGGACATGTTTTAAAAAAACACCTATACATTAGAGGTATGTATCTCAGTTTCTGAGTAATCTAATCAGACAACACGCTCTAAAACACGTAACTGACCAGTGGAAAGAAATAACTCATTGTAAATTGTTTACGTCGATGCACCTGCACAATATAAATGTAAATATTATGATCGGTCCTTCTCATCATATTGTGATCCCCGGAAAGTTAGTGGACAACATTATTTTTGACCATAAATACCCACTTTTGATGACTTATGTATTCAACCTTCAGAGCATATATATTAAGTTTCAAAATGCAATAATGACTACATTTATGTATGAAATGTATAGTTAGGAATGACCGTGATAATGTAGTTATCGGATTAACTCGTTTAAACGATAATTGATGCCTGAAAATAGCAGGGTCATGAGAACTTTATTGATGTCCTGTGCGATGTGGTAAAATAGTATATTTCTGTTAAAACGTTGATGTTTATTTGTATTGGTCATACTTCTTTTTTTTTGAAAACCAGACAGTTATATATCTGAAACAATCAACGTTCAAAACACATGCATTTTATATAACTCATGAACTCTATACAGAACAACATACAATTCATATGCTAGTTTCAACATTCAAACTTTAAACCTAGCGAATATACCTGGATAAAAATGATGCAATTTTAGAGCATTTTTTTCGCGTTTGACGTCTAATGACAATATTGCCTTACGTGTTCTACAAAAGATCAAATGATAATTTGTAAGGCAAAACGACTATTCTACTACCTTTTATCTCTCCGTGATGTCGTGATTAGGACTGTAACTTTTTGTCATATTTTCAGGCAATAGATTGTTAAACAGCGATTGAAGGATCCCATAAACATGTACACAGATTGTTATAAACCTTTAACCTTTTTAGGAAAATGACTCCAAACAACATATTGACAGTCTATTAAATAGCAAATTATTGTGGTTTCTTGCCAAAAAAAAGCTTATATTTTCAATTAAAAGTAAAACGATTTTTACCTATGCCATGGATCAGGAGTCATGTGACATTTCCAAACTTCCAAAAAGTACTTTTTTGGGTTAGCTCATTTATGCACATAACCCTTCAATTGGAACCAAGTTATGACATATCTCCATTTTATTTAGTCAAAATGCCGCAAAATATGCTGTGTAGGAGTCGCTTGTATTAAGGAGGTTAAGTTTATATGAAATATTTGTGAGATGATGCTATCTTAAGTCTGGCTAGACCCCCTTATTATCTTTTAAATGATCTGCCAGCGTTTAGAGACCTGGGTAATAATTGTTCGAAATGTATTTAATTGAAATATCATGTTTTCTTCTACAATGTGCAGTCTTTTTGCAAGACATGTTTAGCTTAAGAGTCATATGCCTAATAGACTCCGTAAAAGGGCATCCATACCGAGACGATGGGGGCGGTCGGAGGTTTGGGTTGCGAGTTTATGAGAGTTTGAATTTACAGATGGTTCCATCTATGGATCAAAAAATATATTTGATAATCAAATTATGAATATGTAAGCAACTGACTGAATTCATTTCCCGTTCAAGTCACTAAGTTATATCGGAAATCATAATATGCAGTTACAACCTAATGTGTAAACTGTGTATAGTTCTAGTAACCTTACATGCCATAAATTTATTTGAAAACTTATAAACTTGTAAAAACTTACAAGTCAGCCATGATATTGACATTATGTATATAAGTTTTTCTCATTGACTCTTTCAAAAAATCGAAAATCATGAAAAACAGTGGGAACCTGTCCTTGATATTTGCATTATGACGTTTCAAGTTCAATTCGAAAACACAATCAAATCAAATTACAAAACACATACAGTTGAAATTTGCTAATAATACGCAATATGTACGTAAGAACCCTTCTATCATGGTTTATTTGCTATTCAAGCTGGAAATTATAGTCGTCAAATCTAAGACAGTTGTGTAATTTGATAAGTCATATTTTGAATCGAAAGTGTGGAGTGAGTTGACTTACCTTGTCGCATTGATGTAATGAGGAATCAGTAAATAATATGAATTGACATTTGGCAATTAATGGTTTCCGATTTGGAAATAGGTTGACTCAATCATTGTGTGGCAAAGTATTTTCTGCGAACATCGAAAACAAACATGGTAAATCTATCTATGATTTTTAAAAAGCCGTGCTCGCTCGAAACAGGCAAAAACAATCGCAAAGCGGGTTTGTTAAGTATTTTATACAATTTCCACTTCAATCTTAAAGCGCATAATTCAAATATATCAATTACGCGTTTTAAACCGTTTTTGCCTTGTTTCGGGTGAATACGGCTTTACGCTTTTTTCTTCGAATTTAGCAGCGATCACTGGTCGCCATAAAGGATGTTTATGCACATATATTTTGTATGTCGGATAGTCATGTGATAAAGTCATAGTATGTTCTCCAAACAATGATGCTGTTCAGAATAAAATATTGCATCGAATTCATTAATGCTCGAAAACAGGCGATATACACATTTAATGGAAATACCTTTATTTGATCAAAAATAGAACCGCACCCATGAATAATAAAATAACATAAATAAATAAAAACATTTCACAATGTATCATTTCCTAAAACCCTTGACTCTACAAAAGAACGCCATATAATCGCTATGATACTTGACTAAAATCATCTTTTTACTTGAATTCGATCTGAAGTATCATTGCATGTCTTTATTTTCTTCAGTTTTGTCATGTTTTATAAAATTATGTAATGTTGCCAATTGTCAAAGATGATAACACGAAAATGTAAAACGATCATTCAAAAGTTAGATTAGATGCAAGATAAGACATTCTAGACTGTCATGAACCGCCTTAATGCATTGTAAACATGTGATAAATAGGTTTGTCATTATTACATAGGTTAGAAGTGTTTCTAATTTCAACTTTGAAATCATGAAATTCAAAGCATGTAGGGTATTCAAAATTAAAGCATAATAAAACTAGTAAAAAAATAACATTTGGTATTTTCACCAAGAAAGTTGTGATATTGTTATTCCATCACATCCATGAACATCTAACAAATGTTTAAATCACCATCTAAAATGAAACAGTTATTAAAAAGAGTTGATTAAAATTGATTAAAAAACTACTTTTGAAAATAATTTTATATGTGACCTCACATTGCCCTCCTATTTCAACTAGAGCATATTTTTCGTGTTTTCTACATTTTTCGTCTCTTATTTTGTTGTTACAATCGTCATATTGCCTTCAGTCTTATTTGTTGTGTTTCTTTCCATATCAGTTCCTTTGAATAAAAGTGTTTGTTTTCAGGAACTCTAACTTTGTTTCTCAATTGTCGCGTGCAACCTTCACAAGAATATGACCATCCAGGCGTATTTGTATGAAATTGAACCGAACTTTATTCAAATTAATAAGTCTGGTAATAAATAATTCTATATAAGTAATGATTTCGTAGTTACAGTTGTGTATGAACTCACCATAGAAATGAGTTTAGAAATTGGAAATTCAATAAATATTTTTGTTATGACAACCTTACCCAAAGTTAATTATCTAGGAAAAGAATATGCTCAAAAATTCTATGTAAATTTGAACAAACGATATTCATTTGATTAAAAGACAGCCTATAGTAGGCAAAGTAAAAATTCAATCTCATTACAAGCTACTGGTCATTTGCTTGTTATCTTACCTTGAATTTTAATGAACTTGTAATAACCTATTAAGTCTTGTCATATTTGATATGCATGAAAATGTGTTTTCTCCTATGTATGGTCAAGAAATCTACAAAATGACTTTTTTATAAACTATTTTTCCCTGAAGTTTTACTTCACCTATGGATTAGATAAGTTTTTCAGACCTTTTCCAAGGCAGAAAATGCTGAATGGTCACGTTTGGAGGCTGTTCGCTGCTAGGGGTTATTTTGGGGTTTTCTCAAAAAAAATCGAAATATACGAATGCATCGAACCTTTTAAAAATTGCAACTATCTTTGATAATAAAATGATAAACGCTATTAGCTACCAAACTGTAATGATTCTCTTTACCACATTCTCATATTGTCTGGTATGCGTACAATCTTGGCAATGCTCGACCTACATTAGCTAACATTTGAACCCAACATCTTTTTTATTTTGAATATAAAACGTCATGGGTGTTTTGTTGCATACTTTCAATACCTATATTACCATATTTCGTAAATTGTAATGTTATTTTTATGTCAATTTGCAAATGGAGTTATATTTTGTTGACCATTATATCGTTAATATCATTGATTTTATTTATACTTATTACTAATATCTTAAACATTTATTCAAAACAAATCATGCAGGATTTGATTTTTTGATTCTCTACATGGGAGTCATTTGAAATACTTTGCTTTACTCTAACCAGCTGTCTTCAGGAATGTCTGTTTCAAATGCAGCATTTTGCAATGATTGAGCTGTAACAAAATACCCCGTATATCAACTTCAACATTTCCTTTCAATACCCCGTTGTACCGTCACATGAATTCAAGGGTTCCGTGCTCGTATAATTTTAAGTGATCTAGTAAAACTCTGCCGATTTCGAATTAGCCCATCATAATTTAGTCCTTTAAGGAGGAATATTACATGATCACATTAATATCATTTTATGTTATGGACAACGCCATCTTGCAAAATTGATGCTTGTTAGGATATTTTTGAATATAACATATCCAATTGCAAATTACAATATTAAACCACATTCTCACAAGAAAGAAAATTGTTGCATTGAGCCTTTCCGTTATAAATAGCAAAATTTCGAACAAAAAGTTAGTGCCACTTGCGTAACATGGTACCGCTATTGACTAAATTCTATCCAAAAATAAACATTTTTCGCTTTTGAACTTAATTTTCAAAAAGGGTTCTTGGATTTCTATATTTTCTAAAGCGAGTGTCATTTTTCAGCACATTCTTATGTGATGCCTATCGTTTATTATTAGATTTGAGGGTAGAGGAGAATGGGAAATGAGGATATTGAACAGTCGACTAAAATGTGCTGGAAAAGAAATAAAAACATGCATGCATCAACAATGATACAGCGATTGAACACACATAAAATCAGTCTTTTGCAATGGACTTTATGTATTTTCATTCGATATTTCAATTTATTTTCTTGCTTGCACCCTCATGAACACATATTTGGTACATATATATGCGCCCACATTCACTTTTGTATTTTGAAAATTGAAAAATGCAACTATATGCGGTTTATGATCTTTATTACATGTTTCAATTGGTGCCAATGTCATTGACCGCAAATATGCAATATTCTAAAGATCATGTGTCAAAAATTGAATCATAGTAGCTACATTGAATCTCAAATGCATCTTATGCCTACCTTTAACGGTATGTGTTTTCTATGTTAAAAAAAAAACATGTGGGCAACGCCGCAATCTTCAAAATACGTTTTACGATTGCGAAACTGATAAGTTATGCCACGGTTTTTTCCCTTGATTTTAAAGTTTTGATTTCTGAAACTTCGTTATTTGTATGAGCAGCCAATATTTTGTTACGTCATATTTCGTTAAAATGACGGTAAACCAACTTGACCAACTTCGAATCGAAAATATTAGCAGAAACACACTCAATCCGACGTATTAAAAAATTTATTAAGGACTGCGCGTATGCAAAGTGAAACTTGAAAATGACAATCATTTAGTGTGTATTTTCCAGACGCCGAATTTAACATAACGCACCTAACACATAATGCCAATGTGCAATCAATCAGTAAACTGCATTTTAAATTATTTTAATTACTGCAAAAGCAATGTATTGTAACACCTTTATACAAAATCAAAGGCGTTAATCGTTTATGTCGCAATTAGGTAATTCTTAATTAACATCATAATAAGGGCTGTTATTTAAATTTGAAAATGCAGAATGAATTATACACATTCGTTTAAGCCATGCGTATTGCATTGATAATATGCGAAATGGGGTCAGGATTTGTGTTTATATTTGATATATTTTATGCATACCAAACAATCCTGTAGGATCAAATACAAAGTAAAGATACAATGTTTGCATTTAGTTGATTTTAGTTGATATTACTAAATTAAAATGTTTTCTAAAAGAACTTCTATATGTTGATATATCAAAACCTGAAAATCACTAAATAAAATACCATCGATCCACCAATGAAAAAAATCAATATTCACTTTCAATATTTCTTCGCATAAATCATTATCAATAAACTATTTTTAAACAATAAAGACAAAACAGCCATCTTTGAACTTGATGGTATTGTTTTTTTTTTTTTGGGTGGTGATTGTAATTACATTCCATATATCAAACTGCATTTGTTTTGTTTGATAAAATGTATATTTCATTTGACTCTCTGGTTTTGTATTTTCTTATCAATAGCTATTTCTTTTTGCAGTTTTTTGTCTCCCTTTTGACGTTAACAATTGAATGCTGCTGTATTGTTTTAGTTGCAAATTTCATATCAGGTTTTTTTAGACCATGCATAGATAAATGTTTATTTCACTGTCTACGTGAGATTATTATTAAGAACTATGTATTTATTATAAAATTTGAGTATTTCTCGGACCATTTCCCAAAAATCGATCCTCATCATACAATAACAGTATGGGGACTGATGATAATCATGAACAACAAAACAATAAATGTAGAAATTGCGTCACCAACCTGTTCTTTTTGGGGGCTCTAGTTACAATACCGTTTGATTTAAAGACTATTCATTTTATATGGCAGCACCCGGCTAATTGTAATTCAATGCATTTGATAAGACAGTTTCCTGTTCACGGGGGTAGAACATATATAGGCCTGCTTTATTACGTCAAATCAATACGGAACTTTACTAATAAGAACAGAATAAAACGGGTGCGTGCTGTCTCTTTAATTTGTATGCAAATACATAGTTTACAAATAAAAACAGTATCAATGTATCAATGCGTTAAAATCAAATATGGCGAATTTGCATGTGTTTTGAACTAAACTAAACTTTTTTTAGGATTTTAAAGATACGAATTTAAAATATAAAAGATTTTAGGATATAAAGCATTCAGATGATCATATACAATTATGTTTGCGATATTTGGATTTCGGTTAGTCTTTTGTTATTATTGCCATTATTATTTCGACCTTTGTACTTCATATTCTACCGCTTTCTATACACAGCACGCGACTTATTGTAAGGGATATGTTTGTGCAAAAAGTCTATTGTGCTCCGAAAAAGGATATTTGAAGATTATCATTAGGTTCAAAGTAGCAGCTCAAGTAGAGTAATTAAAAAGACATCCCATGTGTGAAAAATATGTGATGTTTTGAATAGAAAGATGCTTATTAAAATGCACTGAATAAGAAAAACAAGAACAAAATGAGAACAAAAGATATGAATTGCTTTGTATGGGCATGATACATGCACAAAAGTCAACTTAAAAGACGTCACGTATCTAAATGGTTCAAGTTCTACTTTATGAATTTGAGCGATATTATATTTTGATACCTAAATGTTGGTATTTCCTCCTTTATGACTCTGATATTCCGAATGACGTTTCATTTAAGATGGATAAGTCATGTAGGACATAAACCCTCATCCAACATAACAGTCAGGATGACGTATCTTCTGTTATGTATATCTCTAGACTAACCTGTTTTCTTGTTTTCCAAAAAGATACAGGAGTGGCCAAAACAACGAATGTGTAAAATTATAAATCTTAATCGATTTGCGGTAATAGAAAAATTATATATTTATACACGTTTATATATCAGATAGAAACAGGAGCGGTTGACGGCGGTGCAAGGGGCAGCCATGGTAGCGGACAACAAGCCCCTGACAACAAGCCGCCTTGCTACCAGCACGTGCGGCCAAACATCCACTATAGCAACCATTAAAACTATCGGCGATAATAGCTAATTTATAACTAATATTGTTTCCTGTTTTCTTCTATTATAGAAAGAAACAGGAGCGGTTGAAGGCGGCTGAGGAGGCGAAAGCGGACAATAAGCCCCCAACCAGTCCCCTCCATAGCAACAACCACGTCCAGCATAGCAACCATCACAACAGTCAGGATGACGTCTCATCGGTTGCCTCTAGTTCACGGAGTTCGCGGTCACCGTGGGCCAGACACAACGCGGACGCGAGACCCATAAGTGACCCGAAACTGAGGAAGGCCCTTGGACGGAACGCGAGGGTCAATCCACGGGTAAGCGGACATGTCCCCCTCCTAGTCATCCTTTTCTTAGACCCATTTGATGTAAACAAGAAATCCATAAGCGAACCAAGGCTACGCCAGGCCCAAAGAATGCTAAGACTTATGAAAGGCTTTCTCTCCTACTACGTCCTCCACCCCTCCTACTCCAGGAAAACACGATTTCTTCGATCCGTTGCCCTCCCTGTCCGTACCCAATGCTTAACATATTCAGTCCCTTTCGTGTTATACTTCTTCACACTTGACAGCGCTTCATTTTGTTTTGTCAATTCCTGTTTATATTTTCTGAGAAACCGCACCCAACCCCTCCGCCCTTTCATTTCTTTCACGAACCTTTTCAAAATCTTATCTAAATATGTATGCACCATTATGATATCATTTTCTAATCACATTACTTGATTCTGTTAAAACAATTTGAACAATAGCTAAATCGATGCTTGAATTTTCAGGAGCGTCCCCTTTCAATGCCCGTGCGAGCCTCAGTAAGTTTCTTATCTGCTGAATATTTCTGCTGATGTTTTATTCTGTTTTGGCTATCCGCAAAATTGCGCTGTGGATAAGCTCTAAAATCGCTTCCTTTTACTAATGTTTATTTATAATTTACTATACTAAATTTCACTCTTATGTAGTAGGTTACCCGATATTATTACAGTAGTCCTCCAAATCACAAACGATAATGTTTAAGTATAATATTAAACTATTAATTTACAATGTAGTTAGATCACATCCCATTCCTTTTAATTTTCCTTACATTTTAAATGGACAATACAAATAAATCCATTACAGCATTCACAAAACAAAATATATAAAAGATAATGCACTATTTTATGAATAATATATTATTAATCAAATATTTCCCTATTTTAACCTCTAATGTATACCTTATACAGTTGTATTTAGCGCGTTAGACCAGAATCGATATGTTCATACTGCTTTTTGATATTGGTATCTATGGATTTACATAACACCTTAAAGTTTAAGTTAAATGTGCACAATTTAACTTTGATTAATAATAATTATATATTAAAGGGTATGATATTATATTTTTAATGGTTATATAAATTTTATTATCTTTTATTGCTTTGCCAGTTTAAGAGTAACTCTTAAGTGATGATTTAAAAAAAACATACTCTGTTATGGCAAAGAAATAGAAACGTTACAGTTTGAATCATACATGTATAAATGCTTATAATCGATGATATATATCACATAATTTTATGTACCGAATCATGCAAATATAATCATAGAATTTCATCTTGATGCCATAAGGAAAAATACATTCCATCCTGTCAATGTTATGTTATCTCCAACTTACTCGAGGTTAACAAATCAATGTAAACTAAATATTTTCCTTTTCAAAAGCTGCAACCTCATACATCTTTGTAAAAGAGCATAATACCTTAATGATGTCATCTTATACGGAGTTAGCGCTAAGCTTACACTATTCAAACTCCCTATTCAACATTTGCACAAAAGCGCTGAACCTTTGTAGGATATTTAGCGCACAAAAGTGTACTTATAATCCATTGATATTTCTGTATCTTTAGCAAAGCCACCCAAATTGCTCTTTATGTACTGTCGTAATTGTGTATAACAATAATATCTGGCCTTGTACTATAACTCCTCTTTAAAGTAAAGCCATGTTTTGACGAAAGATATTGAACGGGGTTTCGGTCATCATTTATTTTGTGTGGTTTCTTGAGAAACTTGAAGGTTGAATGATCCATAATAATTTTCTAATAAGAATATGTTAGGGGGGTTGGGTGGGTGTGTTGTTAGGAACTCTCTCGATTCGGGATGGGGTCAGTAGAATTCGAACATATAGTTGAGATGTGTTATTTTTCAGATGACGGTCAGCATGTGGATGGAGTTTATGTTTGGGAACTTTATTTTTCCAGAGAGGAAATATAATCTATAACTCCGGAAGGGGGTTTCGTCAGTCGCAAAATGTTCCAACACGATAAATCTCATATTTATAAGTTTGTGATAAACTAAGGTTAAAATTCTTTACAGGCATCCTCCCTATGATGTTCTCTCCATACATGCTTCATGTGTGGCTAAGATACTATTAACCAAATTCTGTTCAAGATTTATATTATTTTTCTGTAATCTTCAACCCTTGCTGTGCTTTGTAAATTGAAGTATTTTACATTGTGTGTAGCTTCGTAAAACGGAAACATTTTGTGAAAACATACTATGGACCTGGCCACACTTTGAGCGAAGAGGAGCGAAATAGATTCCTCTTTTTTTTCATGTTCTTTATAGGACTTTATAAACGTATAAGTGCAAATATCTCTATCGCTCCTCGTCGCTCACAGTCTGGCCATGGCACATAGGATATCGTATGAAAACATAGGTTCGTTGCGACTTATTTAGATATATATTTTTTTTAACAAAATTAAGGGTTGTCAATTTTAAATGATGCAATGCATAGATTTTATTTATTTCTAAATTATGAATTGAAATGATTTGTTTGTTTTGACATGTTGATATTTCGTTATATTAAAGAAATATCAAATCTATTAAGCACTCTTCTCATACAATTTATCAACCATATGACGACTTGACATTTATTTGAAAGGAGATGTCTTCTATGAGGAATACGTTCTAGAATTTCGCCCTCCAAAACGAAACAAACCAAATAGAAACGATACAAAATAGATACGATATTCATAACCGTTTTGTAATATGAATAGATAATGATAAGTGTTTGGTAACATATTCTTTCTAATTTTGATGTAATGGTGCGGCCAGCGGCTCTTTGCGTCTGCGGAATTTGAATAAGTATTAAATATAGAAATCCCAGTGGTATTAATTCCGCCGAAATTACTATGTGTTATACCAAGCGAAGCACCGCTGGCCGCACCATCATTGATTTCTAACATTCAATGACTCACAAATCTGTCCTATTGAGAGATGAAAGATGCGAAATTCGCAAGAAAAAAATTGACCCAAAGACAAAAATGTTATAAGTAATTTATCGAACTTCGCGTTTTTCGCCGTATTTCAACGTAAAACAAACGTAAAGCTTAACAAAAAAATGACCATAAATTCCCCCCCCCCCCACCAGCCTTGTGGTTAAAGGTTGGTGTCACGATAAATTACGAAGAACCATAATCAGTTTATGCAAATTATAAAGCACGTTTATAGCCTACAGCTTAAAATGCAAAAAGTAAACATGCAATTGAGGAGATATATGGATTAGATGCAAGGATATCATTTGTTTTGTACTAACGATTATGTCCACAAATTATCCTAGTGCACTGTAATTTGAACCCGTAACTTAACAATAAGATAAATCTGCTCAACAAAAGAAACAAAAAGTTATATATATTGTATTCATTATTTCACGGATTATTAGTATATATCATTATTAGCATTAGCGTATATATCGCAATAACATACCAGTATTTTATATTTATTTGAAGAGGCATGTTTGTAGGATAATTTGTTAATTATAACTATTTCTGTTTTATATAAGAGGTTTGGAAACCCAAGTTACTGAAAATTATCTAGACATATTCTATTGTTTACAAACGTTATTCAAAGGTCACTTAATGAAACACACAGGTGGAATGTGACAATTTATCTCTAGCAACAAAAAAAAATGATTAAACGTAAAAGAGTAGTTATTTTCTCATTGCCTTGCCAGGTTTCTTAACAAATATGATACATGTCTGACCCCTAAAATAACTACAGCCAATATGTCACATTTTGTTGCGTCAAACAGATGTAGAATCTATTAGAATGTTTTTCAATGACTCAAAGTTGAACATGTTGTATTACAAGGCAATATAACAAGGCTATTTCAGTTGAATGATATACACTTGTCTCGTCATAAAATTTCTAAAATTTAATGGGTTTTGTATGAATGATCAATTTTTATTTATATCCGAGCCTATATACACTTGTTTAATGATGCCATGAAACTTCAGGTACTTCCCAAGCCTGATCAGCTGGGCCCATATTTATCAAATTCTAAGTGCGCTTACATTCTAAGTTCACAGGCAATATTTCGGTTATTACTAGAAATTTCCGCTCGAAACATTTCGAATAGCTTGAAATCGCATCAATGATTATGATTATAGTTGATTGATTGTATATTTCTAGCTAGGAATTAAGATTTCACCCAATGACTTAGAATGTAAGCGTGCTTAGATTTTGATAAATATGGGCCCTGGTATGGCATACAGGTAGCACGTTTGATCAGTGGAGTATGGATTCCAAAATCTTCTTAGATCCCGCCTCTTTTGTAATCTATGATCTATAAAGGTTTATTTTGGTAATATGAAGTGTTTCTTGTCGACAACCACCTTCATGTACATCCCCCATCCTCTATAGTGTCGTAAACGAAAATGTTTCAATCACCTATCAAAACCATTAAATGATGTCTCCTTGTTCCCTCCAGGACCAGAAAATCTTGGAAATCATGCTCAAGAAAAAAGAGGAAGAAAAAACGCAAAAGGAACAAAGCGAACTTGCTCGGTCCAAGGCGGACGAAAAAGCAAAACAAGCCACGGTGCAACGAGCTCAGACCATGAGTGAAAAACGAAAGAGTTTGATGGAGGAAAGAAAGAAGAAGGAACTGCAGCGGGTATGTATGGGGAGATGTCTAGTTTGATTTGTTGTTGTTTTGTTTCGAAAGTTGTGTTTATAAAAATTAATATTTTTCATTTCGATTATTTTTTGAGGGGAAGGCGGGAGGGGATGGTTGGTCTACGTTGGGTGGGGAATGTTTGTGAGTTAGATGTATTCCCATGTGAGAAAAGTTTAAAGGAAACGAAAAAATTGATAACATTATTGTTTCATACATAATTATTTTTCGACCGATTATGATTTTTGGACCGATTATTGCACTATTATTCAATAAAACGCTTCCGATAGTTTCTTTTTCGATATTATGTGGGGGTGGGGGAGGCAAACACGTTATCAAAACTAATAGGGTTACATGTATCGAACCTTTAAATATTGTAATGTTGGTTATATGTCTCCCCTTTGTTTGCATGATTTTCTCAACAACAAAAATCTACGAGATCAAATGATGTTTTGTTGTTTGTAGACGAGTATCGAAACCCTAATCAAGTTTCATATGATTCATTTTGAATTAATGTTTTCCCAATCATTGTATTCAAATGCATATCAATTTCGTTTTTATTTTCAATGTTGTTTTAAATGGTGTCAGACTGTTTCACTGTATTAATTAACCAGCATGATTCTATTTTTTACTCAAAGATGCATAACTGGGAAAATTTAGATTTATTCTCCACATATTGCATATGAAACTAATTTTTCATATTCGATGTTTCTCTTATATTTTGAGTTTGATCACTGTGCTTTATATGGCGAGTGAAATAACTATGTATTCACAATGAATAAATCTTGGTCTTTGGATCTTTACGAAATCCACACATTTTTCCATATTTCCTCTTTTTCTTGATGAAGGAAGATTTACGAAGTTCGAGTTTAAGCAATCCATAACAACAACCCTTTTCCCCGTCCCTCTAAAATCAATTACAACAGTTCATTTGCTAATGTTTCTCAAATAAGGGAACCTTTTATTGATATTTCTCATCAATACTTCTTGATAAAACCTAGTCTATTTTGCTATGGATCTAAATACTCTTCTGCATATTTTCGTATTTTCATATTTCCATCACAAAAATATCAGCACACATACTCCAGACAGATCTTTAATTTTCCTTTTCCTGTCCTTTCCATATATGTAGCACGAGTTTTTATCACATATCTGATAATTATTAATTGGTTTTATGTTGAGTGCATATCATTGTATTTATGTTATTTTTCTATGTAATTTTCCGAGCACGTCCTCACTATCGTTTTTAGGTCTCATCCGACGCTAAAAGGTTCTCACAGGCCGGGTTAAGATCGAGGCATTGCGTCAGCGAATCAAATCTCAACAGATTCTCACGTGATCAACATTATAATGCGAGTATTATCCAATCAAATAACATCATTTTCATTTTTGAAAATTTCATACAGCTATATCCGGTATTTGTATCTGTTTCCATTATAGTTATTATTTGAATACTATAATCAATATGAATATTTTGCTTATGGATTTCGAAACAGAAGGGACTGATACGGGATATAGCAATTGATTCATTAATATTAAAAAAATATAAAGATAATTTACTGTTTTCAATATATACACACTATCTTTCCTATTCTGAAATTTAATTTTCGGAAAATTGGTTTTGAATTTTATAAACATTTAATATGAATAATTACTCTTTACGATTTGTCTTTTAATTTTGAATTACTACATATTTCATGAAATTGCACTTACATGTTATAAGTATGGTTCCCTACCTTGGTAGTGACTCGGTTAAGCGAAGCGGCCGAGTGTGTCTGAGTTAGCCGCGTTCTTAGTTTTAGCTCTTGTTTTGACTGCATTTAATTAAG
>LQRL01076394.1:0-10560 GCA_001703475.1 Hydroides elegans
CAATTTCTCGGATCACATTTTATCTAAAAGACTGGTTTTGATCAGTACCTTAATATGTTAAAGCGAAATCAATGCAAACGAGTGCAAAATTTAAAGAATTCAGAATGGTTCGAATCATGCTCAATGTGTTCATTCTATGCAGGGCCAAAATACGATAATAACGGTGCTCTGCAAGCAACTTTTTACTATATTTTTGTTCAAAAACTATACAGCACAGTTATATTTTGCATAAACATGCATATATCACAAGAATGAGTAAATTTATAATTCTCAACATTTTCATATATGTATTCATGTTTTCTAATTGAAAAAAAAATCTTAATTAAGAAAATGAATTACATATATTATTTATCATAACAAATAGGATATATTATGCGGGCTCATGTAAGAAAGAACGAGGACAACGCATATTGGAAGTTTTCAAAGTTTTTTCACTTTTTGACTCCATTGCAAACAATTATTGAAATATGAAATAAATAGGTTTGTGCAGGAAATTTAAATTTGTATTAAACCGTAATATTTTTATCTTTTTGATGTTTAAATCTGATTATCAGCCTATTTCATGCATTGTCCTTCGATAATTTGATAGAAAATATACATAATATATTTTAGGAAAAAACTCATTTTTGAAATTTAAAAAGTTAACATTTTTGAAAATATGTCGTTTTCTCAATAATTCATGCACTTTTCATAATTACATCATCTATTCTTTTCAAAGTATTTAAGTTTGTAACAATTAAGATCGCAAAATACAAAGTTATAAGCAACTTAAGAATTGCAAAGACATTGTAACGTACGTAACGTAACGTACGTACCGCGAGTATGTCAGGCTGATCGCGTTATTTGATGCAAAGGAAAAATAACAACTCAAAATTGATTTCTTTATAAAAGACCAAGTCATCACTCAACAAATTCAGCAGGTTCTTGTTTCTATAACGTACTTTTTTGAGCAAATATAGCGACTTCCGTTTAAGTGCCAAAAACCCATGTCCATTTTGTGTAACGTACATAACGACGACATTATTGCATTTTCTGGGAAAATCGATGGACAATATGGCTAAATGTATACTGTTTTGAAAACAGGAATATCTCTCCTTGAATTTAACGCTAAAATGTAATAGAAATAACGTCTGTGGTTGACTACCTGTCAGTTTGAATACAGGTACCCTAGTTGAAAAGTAACTTACGTAACGATGGAATTGCCCACATGTATAAAGGCCTATGCAAACAAACCCTGATCGAAACCATTTTTATACTAAAGTAACGGTAATGCGATTCATAACTAGAAATCGATAAATTTGAGTTTTTTAATCGTTACATGAATCTTAGTAAAGATATATTTACATTCTACATTTATTTCGTTTCTTCTTTTCCGTAATACGCAGCTAAGAGGGAGAGCGCTCCCATCGTACTCTCAGGGTCCCGAGTTCGAATCCTATCCGGGTTGGTTGCTGGAGATCCGTTTTGTGTTCTAATACTGATTAGTACGGAAACATAATTAGGCCAATTTCACAGCCTACGTCTAGACCACGTTCCAATTTGTAATGAAATCGAACCCTAGTCTAGACTGAAATTGACCCAATAGGTTGCTCTTTCTATTCCCGAATTCAAAATTCGCCCATAACTACTAAGTTTCGGTATTTCTTTTAAAAATTAAATATCTCCTTCTCACAGCGTGGTTTCGGCATCAGCAACGCCGAAGTCTCCTACGTCGACGGGGTGGTCACGTGTGTCTTTGATCGCGAAATCGACGATTCAACGGTCGACGGAAGCGATAGCGAATTCGTACCGCTTGACAAGAAGTACACGCTTTTGCTGGGAGCAGGGCCTGGATCGCCAAGTAAGCTACATAAGGATTTTAGTCACTCTCCTGATAATTCTTAATGAACTTGAATTGTAATAATAAAGCTGTTTTTAGCCCCCAGCCAACCAATTTGGCTGAGGGCTATTGCTATCCCCCATTCCGTCCGTCCGTCCGTATGTCTGTCCGTCCGTCTGTCCGTCTGTTAACATTTGAGGTGCAGTAGTTTGTCCGCGGCATTTTGGTATGAAGCCTTTTTCCTAGGGTTCTGAAACCTCACACAGTAAAAGAATATATATTGCAGATGTCCAACGTCGAGGTTTCAGTTTGATCGACCAAAAAATGTCGAAATAACGGGGGTTTGAACTTAGACGAATTTGAGATATTTTGGGATATTTATACAACACTTGTCCGCGGCATTTTGGTATGAAGCCTTTGTCCTAGGGTTCTGAAACTTCACACAGTGAAAGAATATATATTGCAGATGTGCAACGTTGAGGTCTCAGTTTGATCGATCAAAAATTGTCGAAATTACGAGGGTTTGAACCTAGACGAATTTGAGATATTTTGGGATATATATGCAACACTTTGTCGGCGGCATTTTGGTATGAAGTTTCTGTCCTAGGGTTCTGGAACTTCATACAGTGAATGAATATATATTGCAGATGTGCAACGTCGAGGTTTCGGTTTGATCGATCACAAAATGTCGAAATAACATGGTACGGAACTTAGACGAATTTGAGATATATTGTGCCATTTGTACAGCAAAGAAAGATAACGCGCATATTGTGACGTTGTGAGTACAACGTTGTGTGGACGAATATGTAAGGGCAACGGTGTGAAAAAGACGTTGTGAGAAAGATGTTGTGAGAAAGACGTTGTAAGAAAGTCGTCGTGAGAAAGATATTTCTTTTGACCTGCATTATTTTATTGACAAATATTCGTGTCAAAGAATGTTTTGCCTAGGCTGGGGGCTTTGCATCTCTGATGCCTATGTTTTAAATTACTTGGTTGTTAGTCCTCCGCCGCCGCGTTAGCGCGAAGTGGAGGACTATAGTATTCAGTACTGTCCGTCCGTCACTATAGCAAATAATTGAGCTATCAAAGAAATTTCAAGTTTTTTATACGTTCAATGGAATTATAAGACTAATGAACCATGTCCGTCTGTCCGTCTGTCCGTCTGTCGACACCTAGGTGTATTACTTTGTACAGACGAGTGCTCGCTTATCCCTTTATGGATTTTTTTTCCTTTGGCAATTAGAAAGAACATATATTGAAGCTGTGCTTAGACTTATTATTTTTGAAAAATCTTGAAAATTAGAATTTTGGCGATTTTTTAAAAATGGTGATTTTGGGGACTTAGCGTGATTATTGATGGTAGTTTGTACGGACGAGTGCTCGCTTATCCTTCGATGGATTTTGTTTTCCTTTTGCATATGCAACGAACATATATTGAAGCTGTGCTTAGGCGTATTATTTTTGAAAAATCTCAAAAATTGGAATTTTGGCGATTTTTTTTTCGAAAAAATGGTGATTTTGGGGACTTAGCGTGATTATTGATGGTAGTTTGTACGGACGAGTGCTCGCTTATCCTTCGATGGATTTTGTTTTCCTTTGGCACATGGAACAAACATTTTTTGGAGCTGTGCTTAGGCGTATTGTTTTTTGAAAAATCTAAAAAATTGGAAATTTTGCGATATTTTGAAAATTAGTGATTTTGGGGACTTGGCACATTTAGAAAGATATCTCGTATATGGTGATGTTTTGAGGACTACGGTTGTGTAAGGAAAACGTTGTGAGAAGACGCTGTGAGAAAGACGTTGTGAGAGAGACGTTGTGAGAAAGACGTTGTGAGAACGACGTTTAAGAAATACGTTGTGAGAAATACGTTGTGAGAAAAACGTTGTGCGAAAGACGTTGTTAGAAAGACGTCGTGAGAAAGACGTTGTGAGAAAGACGTTGTGAGAAAGACAATCCTTCAGTGGATTTTTGTTGATGATCTAATTTGATTTCCTATGTTTTTTTTCAATTTTCAACTGTTGTTGAAGTAGCGGAGGACTTAATAAGTTTCACTGATCTACTTGTTCTGTTTAGAATTGTGAACAAGTTACATATTCATAGTGCACATTTACAGTGTCTGTGGTTCTCAAGCTTAAGAGGGCATATAGGTATCAAAAACATAAATATATAAATAAGAAATGATTTTTATCAAATTTAACAAATGATTAACATGTGAAGCGTATTATTTTTTATAGGATTTAAAGCATATTTTTCACTTCTTAGTTACTAAGTAACATTAAGTTGACTATTGTAACGTTATATTTACTAAAGTACGTATATTTTTTATCTAATCTGTGTTCAATCTGCTTTTTCCGAGTTTTTTTTACTCTATATTATATTAATCACTTTTTAATAATAAAAATACAGGAGAGATTTTTCTTGAGAGATATAACTTGATCAAGTATATAAATCAAGTATTGCCATAGTGCTATATTTTCCTTAAACTTACTTTAGTCGTATTTATCTACTACAGGTGCATCTCGCCAGCTCGACAACATCCCTCAAAATAATTCTTGATTCGAATAATCAATGATTCTCTTATAAAACAAAACATTTTGTTTTCTTTATTTTTCAGGTGCCCCGCGCCAGCATGACGAAATCCCGCTCATCTCGGACACTAAAGTCGACGTCACGAAAGACACCGTTGTGGTGGGATCGGATCCCATCGACTACCTCATGTTCAAGCTCCACGGTATGGAATTTCGATTTGAAAAAATGAAAATTAAATTCAATGTATAAACTTACTTATGAATCTCTCACGTTTAAGATCCATGGTATTGGTAGTTTATAAATATGAAAATTAAATTCAATGTATAAACACACTTATGACTATCTTATGTTTAAGCTCCATGGTATTGGTAGTTTATAAATATCAATATATTTTGGTTTGGTGAGGATCGTAGCTTTGCATTAGTCGAGTTATCATAGGTGCTTTAAATGCAGTGTGGAAATTACTTTCCTCAAATCTAAGATACTATTTACCATCGCTTTAGCTGTTTTATTGATATTTGATAACGTGTGAGATCAATGTTAAACATTTCGAAGCACGTTCAAACCTTCCATAATTATAATGTTACCATTACCATTTAATCATTAAATCTCCTTAATTTGTAATCTCATTCCATTTCAGCCATCTTCATGATCACTGCCTGGATGTTCCTCATCAGTCTCTCGCTGCTCCTCGCTCGCTTCTACAAACCCGCCTTCCCTGAAAAGAAGATCTGCGGTGTCGCCATTTGGTTTGCGGTAAGAAGTTGTTTCCATATGTTCAGGAATGGGGTAGAGCTATAAGCAAATGTAACTAGGTCAGTTTGTTATAGCTTCTATTTCCATCGACATAATATTTGAGCCATGAGATAAAGAGGATGTTTGATAGATAGATTGTTCTTAATGTTGAATGAGTGTAGGGGTGGTTTCGTTTAAAATCAATAAACTCATTTAGACTTCTCTGCATGTTTACACAACATCAATCCTGGGCAAATAGGTTTAGGCTTTTATGGGAAAAGAAAACTGGACTACATTATTTAACTTCTATGTGATTTTCTACCTTTCTTATGGGAATACCCTACTCATATTAAAGATTAGGTTAGAAATTCAAACTATTGATTAAAAAGAGAGTCGGGGACATTCCGAAAGATAGGGACATCTTATACCTAGTAATTTATGATAATCAATCATGTTTCTAAATCTTACTTTTTAGTTTTGCAGCTTATTAATTAATCCGATCTGGAACGCCCAAATTAAATTAATATTCATATGTATTCATATACCGCTTATTTTGCTTCAATAGCTCTAAGCGGTTCAAAATCCATGTAAATATTGTATTTTGTAGTTGCATCGTTTCCTGAACATCGTGGCTGTGGCGCTTACCATTGCTGCCTTCGTCATCATCTTTGTCGAAGTAGAAGATTTCACCGAGGTTTGTTTGTATTTTATGGCCGCCCTTTTGACATGTTATGAATAAACCAGTTTCATGTATGTCCTGCTTCAATCTCCCCTTGGAGACATACACAATATACAAAATAACGGGAATCATACGGTATTTTAACCCTTTAACATATTAAAAGGGTTCATAACGGGATAAAGCTAATAATTACAGTCCATATAAAAAACTGCAGTACAAGAGGGCACTGGTCTGAGATAATGCAGATATCCGACAAGCGGCAATATTTCCATTACTCGAATGTTGACCTGGTGTAAATAACGGATCGGGTAGTTCAATCGTAAAAATGCATGCTAATAGATAGAGATTTAAATAAAGAAATAGAATCTTTTTGTTTGCAGGTTGGCGATGATTCTGGCGATGATTTGTTGGAGGCCGATGTGCTCAAATCGCATCCCATCCTGGGCATGATCGTCACCGCTTTGGCCATTATCAATGTAAGAAATCAAATTCTGTATTATAGAAACACCAGCCGTTTGCAATCTTGCTATGATAATTATAAAATTAAAGTATATGATTTTTACCGCTTTGGCCATCATCAATGTAAGAATCTGAATCCTATAGTGTGTAGTTTATAGTAACATAAGCCATTTGCAATCTTGCTATGATAATTATAAAATTAAAGTATATGATTTTTACCGCTTTGGCCATCATCAATGTAAGAATCTGAATCCTATAGTGTGTAGTTTATAGTAACATAAGCCATTTGCAATCTTGCTATGATAGTTGTAATATTAAAATATGATATTAGTGACCATCAATGTAAGAATACCAACTCATATTGTTTTATGTCTAAACATATACCAGAATATATAACAATGAGTATTGATTTCATATAAGTTATAATATGCTATAGGAATAACAGTTTAAAAGGGGGTATGGATCAATGTAATATTGATCATTCAACTGTTGGAAATTTTGTTATAAATAAATCAATACCCCTGAAGGAACTGTGGTCATTAACATGTCATTAAGGTTTGGATAATGCAAATTAATGTTATTGCATTATTCTCATTAAGTGACTGTCAATAATTCAGTCAATATTGAATTGTCACCTGAAAAAAATCATATGTAAATCATATCTCTTTTGGTACATGATTATTCGAATAAAGAATTGATCGTATCTTCAATCATGAACTAATTATACATTTCATTCTTTTTATTCCACACAAACAGCCCCTCATGTCGCTATGCAGGCCGCACCCTGACGCCCCGCGAAGACCTATCTTCAACTGGGCGCATTGGGCCGTGGGCAGCGCCGCCCATCTTGTCTCATGTAAGTATTTGTTAAGTGCCATAAATCTTTCGCCATAGATTGTTGGTTTAAACAAACAAGCGGACACAACATTTGTGTATATTCTCTACATTGGCATTGGACTGTGGGCAGCGGCGCTCATCTTGTCTTATGTAAACTGTTTTGGTTTTTTGATGATGTCCGATATTAATATAAGTTGAATGTATTTGCTGCGATAAAAATGGAATAGCATAGACACTTTTGAATTATTTTTATTTGTAGATAAAACTGTCCTTAGTAAGAGCAATGGAATGGGTTCGATTCCAAGCGTTGTAAAATCATTAATCAAAACTGTTAAGCACTCAGCATTATTCAATTACACATAGGACTGATCATGTCACTCAACAAATTTATATTCATTTATATTATTACACATGTAAAATGTTTTAATAAAAACATGTATAATATATATATCCTCCTCCTACGTTGCAGTCGTGGCCATCTTCATCGGTTTCTCCATGCCCAAATCGCGCGCCTTTATCGAAGATGCGAACCGCGACTGGGTGCGTTGGGTGTTCGTCGCTTTTGCCGCGTGGCACGTCGTCTTTTACCTCGTGCTCGATGTACTGAAGTGCATTGGCGACCGCAACAAGAAAGGTAAACAGACTGATTCATTATCAACCTTTTTCATACAAGGTAACACCGTTTTATGCACTCTTGATGACTCTGCTCAGCATGGGTGCTTTAGATTTTGAGTGTGACGTCACGTATTTGTGACGTCAAACATAGGGTAGTTGATAAAACGTCATTTTTCAATATATCAAATTATGTATTTTAAAGGTAATAAATAAAAAAAGGATGTGATATTATTTAATATAATTTTGTATAGATATTTATTGGTGAGGTAGAATAAAAAGATAAAAGGTAAGGATATAAATAATAATTTACGCATAATAATTTAAGACATTTTCTTTTTCTACCCAAAAAGGCTATTTTTTAATTTACTTACCGTTAGCCTGTTGCTTGTCATAAAGTAATTTACTTTCATTTTCACATTTAACAGAGGCTGGAATCAAATACGAATTGGAAATGCAGTCGCCTGGCTATAAATCCACTGACCAATCACAAAGCTCTGAACAGGTGAGTTGCACGGTTGAAAAAGAGCATTTATAGCAGTTTGAGGTGTTTTGGTTGTGTACAAAGTTAAATTCAAAGTCAGATATATTAATGGTACAGTGAGACACTTCTGTGCTCACTGTGTAAACTGATTTTTTGTTGTTAAATTGATAAGACATCAAATTTCGGAGCGATCAAGGAAGTGCCTATATGCACCATGGTACGTGGTCAAAACATATTAAGTGATGAGGTAGTTTTCGTATTTTGTAAGATTTATACGTAAGGGTGGTGCAGTGTACTACTAATACGTGTGTGAAGGTACGAAGGGACAACATGTAAATCGTTTCCACTGATTAAAACAAAAAGCTTATGTTTCTCATAAGAGAGAGTTATTGGCCTCGAAAGTACAAACTAGAGCGGACTAATATTACAAATAAAATATATAAAGGTACAAAGTGACTATAAAACCCTTCCTACTGTAAAGACAGTAACCGATCTAGAAAGACCAAGCTTAATGTAATTTCGTTTCTCCATGCTTTGTAACATTCTAACTCTTTTATCTTTTTTGTCCTTGGATTTGAATAATATTGACAAATTAACCCCTCCCCCATAACACCCAGATTAACACACATCCATATACATTTTCTTTCAGCTTTATAGGGCATCTCCAGAAAAGGTATTAAAGAACGAGTGATTATTTTTAAGTCATTTTGGGAGTGGCTACACTCATTGCCTTTTATGCCTTTTAACCCATAACTTATGGTTATGGTTAAAACATAATTATGGTCAAGGGTTTCCAATTGAATAGCATGTTTATAATGTGTATCATAAATGCGGTATATACATTGAGCGAACCACATTGTGGATGTATGATATTTGGGCGGGTCTGCATCGTATATGTTGTCCTGCGTAACCTATGACATATAAGACATTAACAGTTAAGACTTGTGTACTGTTTGCACGCTTATATTCAACTTATACGATAATTAATAACACTGTTGATTAGTTTTGCTAAAACGTTTTGCATAATAAGATCATAGTTGATAAATGTTAACTGATGAAAAAGTTTTAAAGCAATGTAACAACTTTTCCGTATGAGATTATTTTTTTATATACCGTAGTTTGATTCCCGTTGATTGGGAAACTGATATTTGATTTGAATAAATTTTGAATTTGGAAATGGAACAAATTTGGACATGGAACAAATATTCACGGTAATACTAAATCAAAAGCTGTGTACCCCAATCCGCAATTTCGATGATTTCATGTATCATAATTATATACCTTTACTCATCAATATCTATCATTTCTATATGATTCCATTAATATTGACATATACGCTTACGTTTTGCGATTTAATCAAATTATTAGTTGCATGAACAAGTTTGTATGATCAATTATTATCTTGTAAACATGGATCTGGCTATATAGATAATATTTGTATCTATTTGAATTGTTGCTTAAATGCTCTTTTTCATATATATTTTTTACTCTGTATAAAGCGCATGATGATTTTCAAATGCATTCATTCGCACTTTCATGTAATAAGAATCTAAAATGGACATGATGTGTTTCCGCGCGTTTTTGTTTTAGTTAAAGAAAGCGAATAAATAACACTTCAATCGAAGTGTTTTAACGATAGCCTTAAGAAAACATCTACGTCGCAACAAAAATATACGTAGGGAACCATAATACAGTTAATAAACGTTATGAATATTTACGCAGTCGAGCCTCTCCGTGGCAAAAAAGCCCTGCCATTTCGGAATTTAAAAACAAAGAATCTATGTTGTCGCACAAATTAAAAGATGGGGCAATAGTTGTGCCTTAGCCTCAGTTTTTTGTCGCAGCGTTTATATTCTGACCTTGTTTTTTATAATAAGATACGACGTACATTTAATTTACCCCTAGATCAGAAAAGCATCATCTTATAACTAGAATATACGTATTTATGTCACTGAATAAATGGTTTATGCGTTTCAAACGAAAATACTTAATAAGATTAATGTTTAGGACAGGGACATTTCATCCAAGACTACATGTATACTGCGACTCTCTCAAGCATACACATGTATGTCCAGAGTTTTTATATTCCCACAAACTACTTAAATGCCTTTATTACACTGTGTTTAGCGTCAGTCGTTGTTAATGTGCGACATTGTAGGAATGACATTAAAACCTATTAAAACAAGAAATATATTTTAAAATTATAACCTGTTCTAAACTGAAGAGGATTTTTAAAGCCCACACCATGATTCAGCGGTGTGCGGACAAAAACCCCGAAGGACAAAAGCCCCGAAGGACAGAAGCCCGCGATTTTGTCAGCTAGGACAGAAGCCCCGCGATATATTTAAACATATTTTTCACACTTTATCAAATAAATCGATCATATTTTTTCAATCAAACAAA
>LQRL01076449.1:0-10198 GCA_001703475.1 Hydroides elegans
TGCCTTTTGACCATTTCGGTCAAACACACCCCACCGGAAGTGGTCAAATTGGCCAAAATGGCCCAAAATAGCGGTTTTTCAAGACTTGAGCTTGTACGGGATAGAACTTTTGAACGGAAGGTCATAGAGACTTGGTTATAGGCTTAAATGAAAGATCTTGGTCCGTAGATGTGCCTTTTGACCATTTCGGTCAAAAACACTCCACCGGATATGGTCAAATTGGCCAAAATGGCCCTAAATAGCGGTTTTTCAAGACTTAAGCTTGTACGGGCTAGAACTTTTGAACGGAAGGTCAAAGTGACTTGGTTATAGGCTCAAATGAAAGGTCTTGGCCCGTAGATGTGCCTTTTGACCATTTCGGTCAAACATACCCCACCGGAAATGGTCAAATTGGCCAAAATAGCGGTTTTTTAAGACTTAAGCTTGTACGGGCTAGAACTTTTGAACGGAAGGTCATAGAGACTTGATTATAGGCTCAAATGAAAGGTTTTGGTCCGTAGATGTGCCTTTTGACCATTTCGGTCAAACACACCCCAACGGAAGTGGTCAAATTGGCCAAAATAGCCCAAAATAGCGGTTTTCCCAGATTTGAGCTAGTACGGGCTAGAACTTTTGAACGGAAGGTCATAGAGACTTGGTTATAGGCTCAAATGAAAGGTCTTGGTCCGTAGATGTGCCTTTTGACCATTTCGGTCAAAAAACACCCGACCGGAAGTTGTCGAATTGGCCAAAAATAACGGTTTTCATAGAAAATATATTTTAAATCTACAAAAACCCATACCCCTTCGAGTTTGGGGGCGGTTGGGGCCTGTTCGTGTTTCACAAATACTTCCTTGTGTAACAATAGCAAATCACGTATACGATGTTCATAAGTATTACCCCATATTTCAGTGCAATACATTAAATAAGGCAGAATTAAGGAATTATAGACCATTAATAACATGTTATCTACTTTTTTTCGAATTTTATACATTATTCCTATGGTTTTAGCAATTTTTCCCCTTACAGTTTGAATATGTTTATTTCAGTTCAACTGATAATCAATAATAACACCAAGAAACTTTGTAAATGCAACTCTATCTAGACTTATTCCATTTAATTGTACATGTTCAATATTGAATAATCCCATGGATTTCATTCCACGATGGTCCTTGAAAAGTATGAGTTTTTATATTGAACACAAACAGAATAAATGTTGATAAAACACTTGTAATTATTCCGAGAACGTCTAGCTACGGGATTTTTACTTAAGAATCAAGAATACTGAGTTGGTTTTATTTTGCGCTTATTATCCGACGGTGTTAATCGGTTTTCATGCTGAAGTGCCGGTACCAGCGCATTTGCGATTTTGTAGAGGAATGATAACCTGTTGAAAAGGCGTCTTTCGTGGAGGGGTGGAAGACCTATGTCTTGTAGTGTCTTGGTCATGAAACCTTGCGAGCAGGTTCTGTAGTCACTGATTATGAATCTGGCGGCGCGTTTTTGGATCTTTTCGATACACCGGATTTTTTGCTGGACATATGGGTCCCAGACGATGGATCCATATTTAAGTATTGACCTAACTAGTAAGATATATGCGGTGGATTTCAAGGAAATCATACTATTATCTTTCTCTAGAAGATGCAAAATGTATGAAAATGTCTGAAAATGTATGAAAATGTCAATTAAAATTGTTAATTTTACTATAACATTTTATTTTTAGTCCAATTTTGTCACTTTCAGTAACTGCAGTAATTAACACAGTGGGCTCGGAACATGTCTTTTGTCTCCTCTATGTATAATAAAGCACAATATTTCGTTATATTCGTAAATATTCTGTCTAAGCAGAAGAAATAGATAAAGACTCATTATATGTGTTTTTCATCCTGTCTTTCATACCCGGACGGGTTATGGACCAAGACCAACGATACACCATAAAATTGGTGTGACAACGCAGTGGTGGCACAATCACAGCTTTTAAAAACGGCCCTTTAACCGCCGCACCGTGTGCTAAAAAAACTCTTGAGTTTTTTATCTCCCTGCCGATTGAGGTGGAGTCCATCAATGGCGTAGTATTTTTCTTCACACCCCAACAAGGCGCGGTAGGTGCACAAAAACTCGCAATTCTGCGAACGGCACAGCTTATTGATCAAACCGTTCAACTCTTGCAGTCTTTTCGATAGGACTGTGTTGTCACAGGGGTGCTGGATAATTGCGTATATTGCAATTATACAAGTAGGATTATGTAGACGAACAGCTAATATATTCCTTTGAATCAAATTCTGGATATCGTCTTTAGAACTGGAAATAAAATTGTTTGTGCCACGATGTAGTATAAAAAGTTTACTATTTTTTTACACATAGTTGTCCTAGTTCGATTTTATACAACATTTGCTCGAGGCGCAAACCTGGCACGGCTTGGACATGTAGTTCATGGCATCTATTGACGAATTTCGGACTGCTATCAGATATGTAGAAGAACTCTTTGTGGCACTTGGCGAATTGTATGATCTATGCTTATAAGGACAGTTATAACCCTTTTGCCGTATTTACGGGTAACATATACATCTGTCCAGGGACACCTTCAGCAAAAGGAAAAGAACAAATTTAAACCATTGTGATACATTGCATAGGTCATTAATATATAATATGAATAGCACTGGTCCTAAAATTGAACCTTGTGGTACACCACATGAGATATCTAATGAACTTGAACTTGTACCATTATAGCTTACACATTGTTTTCTATTATTTAAATAACTAGTCAACCAAGAGAGGGCAGTGTCTCTTATACCATAGCGTTCTAATTTGTGCAATAATAATTAGTGATTAATGGTATCAAATGTTTTTTAAGGTAAAAAAAAATACCAATTGTTATATTCTTATCATCATTAAACTATTAGTTAATTCTTCAATGAGATCAATGTGTGATAATGAGGTAGAGTGTTCGTTTCTAAAACCATATTAAGACATTATGATGCTTTATAAACTTACTTACCTGTTAAATAGTTTTTCAAGCACCTTGGAAAACTGAGGTAGTAGTGACACTGGTCTATAATTTGCGAATTTGCATTTTCCCCCTGATTTAAATAGTGGTACAACATTTTTTGGATGTATTCAAAAGGCGCAATGTACTCGCGGATCCCGGCAAAAATTTGCGCAAATCCGGGATGCTGGGATAAAGCTCTGGATAACAGAAGATTCCAATGCCACCAACGACGTTATTACGAGGGTCACTTCACATTTGATTGAACATGATTTCATTCAATTTCAATCGTTGGCTCATGAAGCCCGGATAGAAATGCGTGTCGATGACCTCAGGAATACCCTCTGGCTCTCTGGATTTACTTTCCGCTTGAGGAGCGGGTTGCGAGGGGTCCGGATTTACTATGGCTGCGCGACTCGGGTTTACTGTCATGTGAATGAGCCTCCTTGACCTTAGGTCTGGGTAGTTCGGGATGGTAATCGACCTCTAAAACATCTGATTCGCCGGAACTCGTAGACTTTGTGTCAATCGAGGCGCTTGGGACTTCTTTCGTAATTTTCGATTATTTGGGCGTTTCCTTTAACCGATGTTAAGACAGGATTCACATCCTCGTCTTTCAGGCGTAGGGTCATCGTTTTTCAGAGTTCCGAAATATATCGAAGTCAGAAAAGGGCAGTCTTCATTGGAAAGCGTGTTAAGACTGACCCGCTAGATTTTGCAGTGTATAGTGAAGGCCGGGACACTAGTTGGATGAATCTTGAAATCCAGATGACCATATGAACTGCCGAATTTCCTATCAAGTAGTTCCTGGGATTCCCAAAGAACTTCTAAGTTCATCGTTCATCGGGTAAAGCCTCTCTGATACCAGTTTTTTTGCAGTTCACCCTGTGTCTGCACATGAAGAACATTTAAGAGATGTTCAAAGTAGAACAGATAGGACGGAAATTGGTGTGCGACGTCATGGTCCGAGGCTAGTTTCACTTCATCTACACCAAGATTACCGCAAAACATCATATCAATCACACTACACCCCATTGCCCGATGAAACCGCGACACCGGGCGCACTTCAAACAATTACAAGATAATTAAACTAGTGACAACATTATACAATGAACCGACCCCTAAATAAATGCAAATAAAACCAATCCATTCTCAATGTGATACATGTAACACTATTGAACATTCCCCACCAGAGACTGGAGTTGTCGGAATAAAACATCTATGCTTGGTTTTTCATTTTATTTTATCTGGGAGTCTTTCATTATTATACATGATAACTGGAACTGACAAAGACTTGGTAAGAAATAAGTTAATAACGTAAAAGATTGACAAAGCATAACACGATTCAAGCAATACACTATAAGCCTAAATAACATAAAAGTATGTATCTATTTGTGTCAGAGTCACGGCAAACTTATGCCTTCAAAAGGCATCAAAATCTACTTCACTATACGCCAATATCTTCTTAAGATATATTGCACTTATAGCAGTTCAATGTCACATTAGTTGAAAAACCCATTTATAACATTTTAATGCCTTGGGACATCACTTTTTTGGCATTCATATCAACGAAGATATATAAAAAAACCACTTCAGAGTTATCTTATTTTCTCATCACAAAATTTACTTACACTCAAATATATTACTACATATTATAATTATTGATTTTTCTATAAGTTAGAGCAACATATATACTAATTGTATGGTGTTTTAAGTCCAAATCCTCAAAAGAAAAATCATTAAAGCCAACTTTGAGCCTATTTAAATGTAATATAATAATAAACATCTGTTTTGGAGCATATTACAGGTTGCTGTAAATTTTGCTGTTTGGACCAGCCCTTCTCATCGCAATTCCATATTCGTTGTGGGTAATCCACCAATCCAAGACGTTTAATTGTTTGGTCAACCAAAGAAATATACGACTTGATTGATGAACAAGACAAAGAAGCCTCCATAGTCCCTTCCTCAACATGTCTCGCTTTTCGTTTGGAAAACCCATGTCTTTTCATAAACAATTTGCACGGTTGCACCTGCGTAAAATATATGTTGATTAATATATGTCTGTTTCTGTTGTAATGCGACCTAGAATCCCTAAAGGGCATTAACAGGTCGGATGGTGAGGTGCGCGTTTATTTTAATCGAACATATGAGTTTTTTAATTTAGCTTTGAATGAGTTTATATCTGGTTCACACACAATTGTATTATCCAATGCATTCCATTCCACGATGGTCCTTGGAAAGTATGAGTTTTTATATTGAACACAAACAGAATCAATGTTGATAAAACACTTATAATTATTCCGAGAACGTCTAGCTACGGGATTTTTACTTAAGAATCCAGAATACTGAGTTGGTGTTATTCTGCGCTTATTATCCGACGGTGTTAAGCGGTTTTCATGCTGAAGTGCCGGTACCAGCCCATTTGCGATTTTGTAGAGGAATGATAACCTGTTGAAAAGGCGTCTTTCGTGGAGGGGGTGGAAGGCCTTTGTCTTGTAGTGTCTTGGTCATGAAACCTTGCGAACAGGTTCTGTAGTCACTGATTATGAATCTGGCGGCGCGTTTTTGGATCTTTTCGATACACCGGATATCTTGCTGGACATATGGGTCCCAGACGATGGATACATATTCAAGTATTGTCCTAACTAGTGAGATATATGCGGTGGATTTTAAGGAAATTATACTATTATCTTTCTCTAGAAGATGCATCCATGTATGAAAATGTCAATTAAAATTGTTAATTTTACTATAACATTTTATTTTTAGTCCAATTTCGTCACTTCAGTAACTGCAGTAATTAACACAGTAGGCTCGGAACATGTCTTTTGTCTGCTCTATGTATAATAAAGCACAATATTTCGTTATATTCGTAAATATTCTGTCTAAACAGAAGAAATAGATAAAGACTCATTATATGTGTTTTTCATCCTGTCTTTCATACACGGACGGGTTATGGTTCAAGACCAACAATACACCATAAAATTGGTGTGACAACGCAGTGGTGGCACAATCACAGCTTTTAAAAACGGCCCTTTAACCGCCGCACCGTGTGCTCAAAACATTCTTGAGTTTTTGAACGCCGTGCCGATTGAGGTGGAATCCATCAATGCCGTAGTATTTTTCTTCACACCCCAATAAGGCGCGGTAGGTGCACAAAAATTCGCAATTCTGCGAACGGCACAGCTTATTGATCAAACCGTTCAACTCTTGCAGTCTTTTCGATAGGACTGTGTTGTCATAGGGGCGCTGGATAATTGGCGAATTTCGGACTGCTGTCAGATATCAATGTAGAAGAACTCTTTGTAGCACTTGGCGAATTGTATGATCTATGCTTATAAGGACAATTATAACCCTTTTGCCGTATTTGACGGGTATCATATACATCTGTCCAGGGACACCTTTAACAAAAGGAAAAGAACAAATTTTAAAAATTGTGATACATTGCATAGGTCATTTATATATAATATGAATAGCACTGGTCCTAAAATTGAACCTTGTGGTACACCACATGAGATATCAATAATAATCATCAATAATTAATGATTAATGGTATCAAATGTTTTTTTTAAGGTCAATAAAAATACCAATTGTTATTTTCTTATCTTCAATACTATTAGTTAATTCTTCAATGAGATCAATGAGTGCTAATGAGGTAGAGTGTTTCTAAAACCATATTGACTATCCACTAAGACATTATGATGCTTTATAAGTTTACTAACCTGTTACAATAGTTTTTCAAGCACCTTGGAAACCTGAGGTAGTAGTGACACTGGTCTATAATTTGCGAATTTGCATTTTTCCCCTGATTCAAATAGTGGTACAACATTTTTTGGATGTATTCAAAAGGCGCAATGTACTCGCGGATCCCGGAAAAAATCTGCGCAAATCCGGGATACTGGGATAAAGCCGTGGATAACAGAAAATTCCAATGCTACCAACGACGTTTTTACGAGGGTCACTTGACATTTGATTGAACATTAGTTCATTCAATTTCAATCGTTGTCTCATGAAGCCCGGATAGAAATGCGTGTCGATGACCTCAGGAATACCCTCTGGCTCTCTGGATTTACTTTCCGCTTGAGGAGCGGGTTGAGAAGGTCCGGATTTACTATTGTTGCACAACTTCTGTTTACTGTCATGTAAATGAACCTACCTGACCTTAGGTCCGGGCCGTTTGGGGCTCGTAATCGACCTCTCAAACATCCGATTCGTCGGAACTCGTAGACTGCGTGTCAATCGCGGCGCTCAGGACTTCTATCGTAATTTTCGATTCTTTGGGTGTTTCCTTTGACCGATGATAAGACAGGATTCGCATCCTCGGCTTACAGGCGTAGGCATCATCATTCTTTAGATTTCCGAGATATATCGAAGTCAGAAAAAGGCAGTCTTCATCGGAGAGTGTGTTAAGAATAGCCCGCTGAATTTTCAAGCGTATAGCGAAGGCCGGGACACTGGGTGGATGTAACTTGAAATCTAGCAGAGCATATGAACTGCCGAACTGCCTATTGAGTAGTTCCTGGAATTCCCGAAGAACTTCAAGTTCATAGTTTATCGGGTAAAGTCTCGATACCACATTTTTAAGCAGTTCACCATTTGTCTGCACATGAAGAACATTTAGGAGATGTTTGAAGTAGAACAGGTAGGACGGGAATCGGTGCGCGACGTCATGGTCCGAGGCTAGCATCACTTCACCTACATCAAGATAATCACACATCTATGCTTGCTTTTTCATTTTAGATTATTTGGGATTCTTTCATTATTATATATGTTAACTCGAACTAACTAAAACCGATTTTGGTAAAAAAAAAATAACGTAAAGGATTGACAACTCATAACATGATTCAAGCAATACATTATAAGCTTAAGTAACTTAAAAGTATGTATCTATTTGCGTCACAGACACGTCCAACTAATGCAGGGTGCCCACAACAGTGAAAAACAGGGAGAAACAGGGAAAAACACGGCGTACTTTTCCAGACAGGGAAAACACAGGGAATTTTGAGATTTCGCCTGATTACAGGGAAAATACAGGGAATTTTATTTTGTCAGTCAAAAATTCAGGGAAAATACAGGGAATTTTGTACAGCTAATTATATTTTATATTGTTATGTTTGATTTTTTTGGCGCCTTCGGCGCATCAGATTTCTAAACCTGTCGACTTCAATTTTAAATAAGTGATACTATTTGGAGGTTATATTATAACAGGGTGCGTACCGAGTTCTGGATATACTGGAAAAGTTCTGGAAATCGATCAGGTCCCTAAAACGTCCTGGAAAAAAACCTATAGATTTAATTGATTATTGTAAAATATGATATTTAAATGATAAAAAAATTGTGTAAAACCACGATTTTTTTGCTCGCCTATATATCGTACTTCTCATTATAGTCTCTTATTTATTTACGAAAGTTCATTACCTTTGAAATAACCTTTATATAAATCACCTTTTACATTTATCGATTAGGGGAATATGATTACCAACTGCATTCAAACTTAATAAATCACCAGTGTCGATGAAGGTATCAGGACAATTCGCGACTGAATGCTAACTAATACGAAAAGAAATTATGATAAAAATATGCGAACGGCGGAGGCGCGATTGAAAAACTCGTGTAGTGAAATTATAAATTCACAGTTTTTTTACTGGCCTGCCGGGCAAGTAACTTCAAAAAGGTACTGGTCCGGCGGAAAATTTACCGGCCACGGGTAAACGTTAACCACGAACACTAGGTCGATCATAAATCTATAAAATATGCTTTATAAAATGGAGCGAATTAAAAAACTAAACTGATCAGCTATAGTTTAGGGGTAATTTTTAAAGGCAAGTCGCGAATCGTCCCGGGCAAAGTCGCGAATTGTATAAAATAAGCGCGAATTAACTAAATATTCGCACGAATGACCATCGTGACTTTTCAGGGAAAATTTAGGTTGACAGGGAAAACACAGGGAAAATACAGGGAATTTTGAAACTGATTCCCTGTGGGCACCCTGACTAATGTCTTCAAAAGACATATAAATCTACTTCACTATACACTAATATCTTCTTCAAATATACTGCAGTTATAGCAGTTCAATGTTATATCTGTTTAAAAACCTATTTATAACATTTTAATGCCGTGGGACATCACTCTTTGGCAAAAATAAAGCATTCATATCAATGAAGATATATATATAAGTCTGGGCCACTTCAGGGCTATCTTATTTTCTCACCACAAAATTTACTTAATTCAAATAGATAACTACATATTTTTCAGTTAATTAATGATTGTTCTATAATTAATGATTGTTCTATAATTAAGGGCAACATATATACCAATTGTGTGGCGTTTAAGTCCAAATCCTCAAAAAAATTCCCCTCCTCATTCGAGTTGACGCTTTCTTCGCAAACTTTGATAAACAACTCCGGAAACAATGTCAAGCAAATTAAATTTATATCTTTTATTATTATATAATTAACCCTTACAAGGAAATCGAACCCTCCCCGTCAACGCCGAAACCCCAAAACAACAGGCGCCGTCTAATCGCAAATTTCCATCGCCTATGTCTTGTAAAACATACATTGGGAAAGCCCAATTTTTAGACTTAAAACAACATTATTTTCGTTAATATATATAGATTTATATGAAACAACCCTTACCTGGGTAAGCTCATCAAGAGCTATATCTGTTCATCCCAGTCCATTTCTCCGTTAGGCATGGGAATTATACGCCCCGCGCCTTCGGTTCGGGGGCCGCTATAGTCCTTATACATATTTTTCATGTACCCACATTTTTCTCTTTTAAAGATGTTATAAAAACGGATTCCTTATGTATCTTCAGCACTCTTTAGCGCTTTGCACCGCTTAAAACATCATGTTCAAACTTCCGTTTCATTGCACGTGTATACAACATGATTGCTGTTTAACTTAACTTGAGTGATTGTGCTTATATTTTATGTTTACGAAAATCAAAACAACAACCAGTTAGTCTCTTTATTTCTTTTCTTCTTGTGTTGTTCTTCCGGTTTTCCACAACCAGTGCAGACTATATCCTGCTTCCTCTTATTGACGTTTGATTTATCTGATAAAACCTTTCCTTTTGGTGTTGAAGAGATAAATTCATCTATGTTCGTTATCGTTTTATTATTATTATTATTTAAGTTTATTTATAAAGCGCTTTTGAAGTAAAACCATAAAAGCGCTACAATAGTGCATTATAACTACATGACTACATTGTTATGTTGAATATGCTATAATG
>LQRL01076464.1:1119-16647 GCA_001703475.1 Hydroides elegans
AAGATCAAGAAACCAATGTATCGGGTTGGAAACTCCGACTGTAGTATAACGATTAACAACTAATCAATTGGATGTTGCAGCTTAAATTTTCAAATTAAATGGAGGATTAAGCATTTCTTATTATACTTGATATTCATGTTTAAACAGACGATATATCCTTTAATCGTAGTGTGATATGTCTATAAAGTCTTAATTTCGGAACAGTTGAACATTTCCACAGAATTTCAGTTATATATGATTAAAAACTAACATCACCGTTTTTCTATGCAATACATAATAACAAAGAAAGGATGGTAAATTCCAGGGGTGTGCATCAACCATGTTTCTATTGATTTCGAGTCCCAAAACCACCCTTAATCGTTGGGAATTAGCCCAACAATATCCAGTTACTAGCTTTATTTTTCAATTTATTGGTGTCATTTTCGGGTAGCGATCCTTCCCTATCAAAGAATATCTAATGTGCAGCATTTGGGAGCTGAGTATTTTTGCTGAATCATTACAATACTTTTTTACATCTATGGAATGAGATCTTGTAAATTTTGCATTATGAACCACCAATTCTTTACGATTAGCATCCTTCATAATGTTATGGCACGCATTGGAATGTTTTATTAAGTAAAACCGTTTCATATAAATTGATGATTCTTATTCTTAATATCGAATAATTTTGTACAGCAAACCTAAAAAGCAAAGCTATAACTTTCATTGCATGGTTATCATGAACAATTTATCGTCTCTATTTTAAAATTTAACTTGAGTAGGCAAAAAAAATAGGAAATTATGCTACGGACTATTACTGGTTTCTTAAAATGAGTTTCCTTCGTTTGAAACGTTGTCATAGGGAAACGTCCACTATATTAAACCGATTTATTCACCGATAAAGATAGGATAACGTAACGATAACAAACCAGTCGTCACTCAACGCAGCGACATGCATGTTCTGGTAAATCGAACATGGATCCATTTTTCTTCTGTTTGGTGATTTTATGTCCATGAGTCAATCTTGCTAAACGGCCTTGGAAGAAGAATCAAATTACCTTGATTTGGGCAACGAATTTACAGTCATCGATTCGGAAAAAAAAACAAGCAAGGATTATTGCTGCTGATGCTAGTTGTAACAGAGGACGCAATAGTAAAGGCTTATAGAAAGGAGACTTTGAAAAGGTGTTCGCAGATTTATATGCTAAAACATCGCCATAGAATCTGCATTAGAGGGTACACGTATAGTTTCAATAATGCCTAGACGCACAGCCGCTGTGTAAAACTATAACATCCGCAACATCATCATGGTAGAGCGCCTATAACACATAAACATCGGGTACATTTCGGTTAATTATCTTCCGAGACCCTTGAAAAACTTCCAAAGCTCACTTAGACAATAGTCATAAACGTTTATATTTGCCTAGCGTAAAATCTGAAAGCTCGCTTTTGTGGACGAGAAGTAATTAGTACCGTAAGTTATTGGTACGTTGAGTAACCTGCAATAGATTTGTGCTTATTTGTTCCGCATCCTAAATGTGTTGTTTAAAGACGCCTATTATGCACCTGAAAACATCACAGATAAATAACCTCGCAACACGATCGGCGCTTTTCGCACGTGCACAATATGGTCAATTATTCGGATCAAAATAGTTCGCTTTAACGTTCACATGCTGAATCTCTGGGAAACCAGTTTGACGTTGTTTGCAAATTTATTTTATGTGCTAGAAAAAAACTACTTTTGCAATGAATTCCCAATAATTCCAACCCAGACCTCAATCAGGAATGGGGCCTTTTATATTTCGACATCTCAGTCGTTAAGGTCCGAGCAGTTCTCCAATACAGCGACAGTGCAGATTTATGTTTATTTCGATAGTAGTTCATTGTCACTGTAGATAACATATCAAATAGAAGTTTATGTGAAGCTCTGAGACACGACTGTGAATGGAGCTGTCCATCCTCGCGGATTTTGAAACCTTTCATATATCACTCGGACTCAATCCTCGCAGCTACAGTGCTACTTTGTAAGCAGCTCTGCCCGTTCATTACACATGTGATGTATTTCATTAACGCCTGGAAACACTGTAAGATAAGATGCATTCCATACTAATTATTGCTTCCATCGCCATGAGAAGAAGGCAACCCGTGAAACATAAGAGGAGTCGGAATCAGCGAAACGTCAGTCGCTGCAACACGTACGTTTGATAAGTTGGCGGTATCGTTGCTTGCGAATGTATCGATCACCGGTAAAAATAAGCAAACCCATTTTTTTTTTCTTTCTTAAAGTTTTGGCATTATCGCAACATGATAACCTTGTCCTTAGCTTAGTTGCAGTCACGATAGTTTTCGGTCATTTTTTGAATAATTTAATTAAAATGCTCGAAACTAGGCTGGTTACATAATGTATAGATATTCAGGCGTTTGGTGTCGTTACTCTTTAAATATTATACGGGCTGCATATCGGCCATTAATTAGACCATAGAAAAAAACACAGAAAATTAAGTTTTAGATACCAGTTGGATAAAATGGCTATCAGTTATTCGATAGTATTATGATAAACCATATGCATTTTCTTTATCCAGACTATGTATTCATGTTTAATTTAAATTCTTAATCGATATCGAAATAATTTGGTAATTCTCTCACATACGTACAAGATTCCACAAACTGATATACTTTGACCCAGTTGATCGAGATATGGGCATGCTCCTCAAAAACATGCGTCCATCTAACTTGGTCCATCACACCAAATCAAATGCCTCATCGTTAGCTGGGTCAAGGAATCATGGCACTATCTGCTCGGCTGTCACACTATACTTATTGGCTCCTTCCCCTAAAGAGATGCCGTATCTTATTGCTATCTTCGCCAATAATAATACTCTATCACCTTAACTCAGTTCAACGGTGCGAATGCTCTTTGTGGACCTTCGCGGATTCTTCGGATTTTTTCAAACTTTTGATTTGGGAAAAACCTAATTGTTGTGTCTCCATATTTTGTCGCAAAGTACCACGAATGCCAAATAAATAATACCATATGGCTGGTAATATTTTCTCCGATTCCATGTACTTCTCCTAAAATCGCAAATATTTCATACGATTGTGTGGTCCAAACGGATTGGCATGTCCTGGGCCCATATTCTCCGCTCAACTTAAGCTTACCCTTACCCTTAACCTCAATGTAAAATAGTGGGGAAAAGCGTAAGTTTAAGGTTAAGGTTATAGCGGAGAATATGGGTCCAGTTCATAAGTGCATCAATGTATCGCGACTTTCTAAGAACATTGTTTCAGATATAGAACAAGCGATGTTACAAAATGATCTATTTTGAATATAAGTTAATTAATTATGTTATAAAATATCTTCCGGTTCGCATACATTAAGAGGTAGCACCAAGGGAGATACTGTTCTCTGACCCATTAACAATATCTTATCACAAAGGAATGCATTGTGAATAGAATTTATAATATATTCCCACTAAATGCATATATATCAAATGAAAATAGATGGTTTACTCTCAATTCTCTATGAAGGAATAACGAGATTCTTATGATGCTGACGATAAGGAGAAAATTGCAATAAATCGGAGAATAATTTCCATCAACACATCGAGCAACAGTAAATATTGTGTTCAGGAGGAATTAATGCTCCTTAACGAACGCTTTGATAGGAAATATGTTTCATCATTTGGCGATTATCTCACCTATCAATGATATTTAGAGACTCTTTACACCTTGGCGTGAAATATCAAGTTTAAATAAAGCGAAATTGTGTTCATTAAGTTGGTAACATTCACACTAAATGGTCATTTTGATAGTAGAATTGGCTCGATATATATAAAACACGAACAAATTAACATAGGAGATTCTTATAAATGAACAAAACTTCTCTATTCCTTGCGATATATAAGTCATGTATGGTTGCTTTATTCCTGCAAACTAAAGCCAATGTACATAGGGAAGCATCTTTCCTCTATCTCGTGGTATTGGCATATTCACTCGCTACCGATGCATTATAAAGTTTGATGTACAATTTCATAGCCTTTAAAGCCCCATAATACATTCAATCTCTAATATGACTTCTAACATATGTGATCGTAGGCCTATATTAATGTGGAGCGCCAAGGGTGCATAACCCCTGTTCGCTCTGTTCTTTTACTAAAACATGAATTTATGTCACCCGTTCGGTCGGATATTTTATAACATTTGAACAACAGTGCAATATTTTCTGTATCCGCGCCTGCATTTGTTCCATGGCCTTCCGAAAATGAAGAATTCCTCAATAAAAAGCGAAAGTTTTTATCATCGAAATGCATTTGGCAGGTTTCTCTTTTACGCGCAGTCGTTTTGCAGTATCCGGCTTCCCACAATGTCGTTTCAAATTAGTTTGTCAACTTGATGTCATTACCTTTAGGTCTGCGAATGACTTAAGAGATAAATGGATCGTTTCATAAATATGCATTACAAAGTTTGATTGAATGGTAATGCAAAGAATGAAATCGCTATTTGCTTTTTTTGTTAAATTTGCAAATGGATATAAAAAGTGCATTTCTATTAAAATATTTAAATTTGGTCAGGGTTTTGCGATCATAGATATCACTTTTTAAATAGTAACATTAAACTGATTTGAATTATATAATTATCAATTATATATATATTGATATTTAAGTACATTTGTGGCACAATCATATAAAAAAATCATATCTTAATAACTATGTATTGCTGCTAATGAAGATATATGCTCTGGATACCACGCGGCGCGTCTTAGCATCGGAAGATGTGCTTGTTTTGAGATCAGGTGTAGGTATAAACATGGCCATGCCATAGCAATAACAAATCACTCGGCAGGAGGAGTGCTTGTACCTGCCGATTGTGGGCCAGGCCGTGCGGTCCGGGTGACGTCAGAATCGCCTCATCATCAAAAGGATGGCAGCTAAGCGATTTAGCGCTTATCTTTTGAACTACGTCAGTGTCGGAAAATATGATTTACTCGATTGACACATTATTGGTAGATCTTATCAAATGAACGCGAGATTTCAGATCGAAAGACTAAAGTCTTATTCCGTAGATTTTGGAACTATGCATGCGTTCATATTATTTTATGCGCAACCTTTCACGGGCAGATCGGATTGATGCATTCAGTTTTTCTAAGATAGTTAACGGAGTTATTGTGTCAGTAAAATACACACAATAAAGCGTTGTATCACCTGTATCACCAGCCGGAGTATAATTATGAACTTAACTTGCCCCTTGTTGATAGCAAAACTATGCAATTGATCTCGAAGACCCGACTCATCAGGGTCATACGCTAATCTTAAATGAGTTGATGTGCCAGCCACAATACATTTGCTTTCTCACGAAATCTCCATCTTCCTTTAATTGCTTTGATTCATCCCGTGTTCGTTTGCCAAATATAGAGGCTTCCAAGTGTTCTCAAGTGATCGGGCTCAGATTTCATTGAAACTCTACCTCAGCTTAGAGTTCATACCTCATCCACGTTCACCTGGCTTTTATTCGTCTTTACTGCTACCACGCTTAAACCTTGATTTGATTTGATGAATTTTTGATGAAAGCTTCATGATAAATATCATGACAATAAATACCAAATACAATTTTAAATATCATAAAATGAACATTTAAATAGTTATGATGATATAGGTTAACCAGAATAACTAGCTGAACATTATTGTGAAATAGAGAGAAATACATCCTTACCAATTTACATGACAATGCCTTACCGATATTAAATTCAATACTAAATCAATTGAAAGCCACCTGACAAGAAACTTGATTTATGATTTACAAATTTGAAAATATGGGCGTTAAAAGAAGGGTACCCCACGACACATTTTTCAAAAAGTTGCTAAATCACCTTAAAACAACATTACAAGTATGAACAACAACAAAATAATGGTTTTTGAACATTAATATTTTGCAAAAAGGTGTTCCTTTTTTCCAAGCCAGCTGGGCTGTTCCTCATTTTCTAGCCAGCTTGGAACAGAAAAGGAACACCTTTGCGAAAATTGAAATGTTAAATATATACAAAATACCTATCATATATGGCAAATAACAGTTTATTATACAATTGCAAGACTGTTAATAAAGTTTGAAATAAATGTTCACAATATTAATTACAAAAATGAGGAAATTATCAAAAAAGGTGTTCCTCAATCTGCTAAAATCTCCAAGCTAGAACTAATTTGCTCAAAATCTCCAAGCCAGCTTGAATTTGGTGGGGAACAGCTTTTTTGGGGAACAGCTCGTGGGGTACTCTTCTTAAAATGAAGCAGCGTTTTTATTCAAATCAAAATATGGGAAATTCCATCTGAATAAAGCGACTATTTTAGAAGCGTTTCACCTCATGCGAACTCCTATCAGCCTTCTAATTCTATTTTGGCTTGCTCACCAAAAGAAGCGTTAAAGATCGGATGATGGCACACGAATAGATATCTAAATATTATTGTTGGTTTGTACAGCTATTCTATTGTGTTTTGAATACGAATTCAATCAATGCAAACCTAATGACCTATTTTGTGAATAAGCAGATTTAGTTAAGGATGCCTAATTTATACGTTTGAACGGTTGATCAACATTGTGCCATATACGGTCCATGACGGCGATGGCCCGTAGCTCTTTTTTATGATTTCCACAATAAATATTCCACAATAAACATTCATTAGTAGCTGCTCTTTCACTTAATTATCGCTCGTTAACGAAATATGAAAATGAACGAAAAACGTTTGTTTTTGCCATGGAACCGCGCCATAGATATGAAAGCTGAAGGGCTGCAGAAATATTCGTGTCAACCAGTAGATTGTGATTTTTTTGTATCGAAAACAAAACAACATTGTGTTTTGTATATTCTTGTTGGTGGCGGTCATTATAAAATGGGGCCCATTGATTACTCAATCTGAAACAAATAATGCATTAATTGGCAGGGTCGAGTGGGATACAAACACCAGTTTCGAACCATCCCCCATCAGTTCCCCAATTTGATATCCACCGTTAAGTTATATCGGATACACACTCTATATACAATATGTACCATTCGAATAATTAAAACTTAATGCAAAGCATAATAAACGGCTGGTACATTACATCACTGATCACTGAAAACATGATAACACAAATGATGATATTGTCACTGCCATTTTGGTTTCACATGATTTCACAGCCCACATGCTTGTTATCCGTCCTGGCGTTATAGCTTCGAGCTTTTAGCGGCATTTTATGGTTGTAACAAAATCCCGATTGACTCTGAAAGGCAGACAAACCTTTTGGTTTGGGTATCCGGTTAACCTTTCATTTGGCCTTCATTTTATGGAAGTACAATTGCCGATTGTGAGGAGGGGGTTAAGAACATTCCGAGTTCCGGTGAATTAATACGTTTTGTTTCGCATCGTACTGTATGGTGTGTGAGGTGTGAATAATCGCTTGATATTTTTTCTCGACTTTTCTATATGTTTAGTTGAACTCTCACATCAGAATCTTCACCAGAAAAGAACTGAACCCATCACATTCAGCGTCACTTTGATACTTGCATTTCGGCCCTCATCCTCCTCCCATAAAAACCAAACCATGGATTAATGATGCAATCACTTAGCTGCAAGTGCCAGCATGTCCGTCTAACATAACAGCCATCCATCTGAGAGGCGCGACCGGCGCTTGCGATAGGGACCTGTACCGCACCATCCATCAGAGCCAAAGCAAATGCCAACCCCTCCGACGGCTGCTCATACTATAGAGGTGTTCGGCGCATGGGGTAAGGGTGGGGTGATGGTGGCAAGGTTGAGGCGATCGACGTGTAAGGTCAAATAGTGGAACAATGAAGTGATGTCATTGTCTCGAAAAAAGATCGTCATCCGAAAGAGAAAAATTGTTGGATCAAAGCATAATGAAAAAGCCAACAAATATTACGTTCAAATCTCCTAGCTTAAAAGGGAATTCATAAATCCAGCAACTTACTACTTTTAATGCTACAGACGTGTTGTAAAGTGATTTAAATGCCCTTATACTTTGAATCCATAGAGTGAAAATTAAAGCAGCTGGTTTTACACTAATCTGCGAATCGTGTGTCATAACTCACATGTGCCATTGACCCTGCAATTAAACACGAAACCTGTTGCTTGTCAAATGTCCAATGTTATCCGCGCCATGGAAGCGAGAAAATGTTTCCCGAAGGAGCCATTAGGATTTTCCAGGCTTTGCATAGACATGTTTAAAAATCGTCAGGGGAAATGTGGATGGTTTTAAAGGCTTGTCACTTCATTATTTGTCAGAATAGAGGATTTTGGCGAATGATATCCCCAGCTTGCGGCACAGTATTAACTTTTGACCACATAAACTATTATAATCTCAAAATGTTATGGCGTCATAAAAATAAACTTAAGCCCTTCTACGTAGATAATGAATTCAGATAATGCGACGTTTAAGAGATGAACTAGTTATATAACTAATAGAACATCTTTACATATGTATAAAATGTATCAATAAGAAAAGACTGAGTGAATATTAATGAGATTCTGAAACATAAGGCGTCCTGGTATATTTCAAATACCCGGGCGTGCTAAAAAAATAGTACCCTCCTCGCATTGACAAAGACCGTCGTGGTATGATATCATTAAGACTTAGAAGCGGATTCCGATTAATGAATACTGTTTAGGATGTGGGACAATTTCCTGAGCACTTATCCTGTTGAAATGGTTGGCCGGTACCGGTTGACCCATAGCCTTACCATTCAATCATTTCACGTAGTTCTGAAATAGAGACCAAATCAGTAAATATCGTCTCATAATCTTGATTGCATATCCTCAAGGCATGTCGAATTACTGAGAAGAAAACACTGAAACAAGAAATGTCATCAGTCTGAAACATTTGACAGGAAGGATTTGGGTTGGTTCAAAATAGATTTCTAATGACTCTGACGTGGGTGAAACTAAAGAATAGTTTGGGCTTTGGGCTAGGAGCATATTTAGTGAGGGGTGACAGGCAATAATTTTGACTTTTATTTTGGCATTTATTTAAATCTTGGAATGAATCGAAAAATTCATATTTGGAGTTTCGTACACCTAAATACAGGTTTCAAAATATTACAGATATGGTCCTCTTTCCCCATTTTGCACCCGAGTCAGAATTGGTTTGTATGAGTGTTTTTTATTTGTAAAGATATTCACTTCGAATATTTTTACCATCGAAAAACTGCAAAAGCAAAAAAAAAACATAAAGAAACTATAGAATTTGACTGAATGTACCTGGCCTGATTATCGCAGATGGGCCACATTTTCAAAGCGCCAGTGACAATACCCTATCCACCCACTCGCCCAACAGACCCTGACGAACGACTGCATTGGGCAAGGCGCGGGTTGCAACACTACAAGTTGTAAATTATCCAGAAACTTGCAGGGCCAATTGCAAAAAGGTCGCCGCTCTCATTTTGCCCAACATAGATTAGATTTAAGGTGGCGCTCGCGATCAAATGATTCTGCCTAAATTAGATTGCAGCTCTTGGTCTGATCGAGGAATGGAGGTAGTGGCAGGGGAGGAGTAAAAACTCCTGTGAAGGAGCGAAAACTGAACGAGACCTTGTTGTGGTATTTTTTGTAACCGGTAGTAGCTTGTGAGTTGTGAAAAATATGCTCTATGTAGATGGTTTTTGTTCCGGGATGATTATGCAAACTTTTACAGCGAGCTCATCACACTTACATTTAAAAATCAAATTGTTTTTTTTTTCGGATATTCGAACATTTCAGAATATGTACATTTAGGAAATATTCAAGCGGAATGAATGTTTATGAATGTAGTAACATTAAACCTCGACTATAAAAGCAAACAATGAACTCTATTTTCATATGGACCCATTAGCGTCTTGATCCTCAGCTGAACCCTATAATCCCACTCGACTTCCTCCTCATATCCCCACCCGCTAAGACGCATTCTCCTGATTCTTAATCCAGTCCAAGTGGCGCACCACTAACTTAAAGACCGAGCGAACAAAGCCATTAACCGCCATGCGTAGCTACCAGTTACGGCAAACCACGCGCCATCAATATCATATGACACATGTGTTTCATTGCTAATAAATGGAGGGGACGCGTTGCAACCGGTGACACCGATGCGGTCGCGGGATTCCAAAGCAATGCTATGTGGCCTACAATTACAGGTCATTGCTACTCTGGGGCATCGCTGTTGCTGCATATTTGGGACAGAGATTGGGGACACTTAATCTCTTGGCATTTGGGAGTGGCTGCTTAGATGCTTCGAGAATGCAACGTCTTCAGGGAAGAGTTCTTATGTGGTCTAAATCTGATATCTTGAACAGTTGAAACTTTTGCAAATTAAACATAAATCGCAATCTACTCTCGTATGCATTATATTAGAATCGGGTGCATATTATGTATTTTAATGTAACTGTTGAAATAGTTATAGATAACAATAAATCCATCAGTGAAAATAAAGAATAACTGGGGATAGAGCTAGAATTGGTTCAACATGAGAATGGTCAATTGGAATTGCAATTCCACCACACCTTTTTTTTTCAAGTAAACGTCACTATTCTTGTTCGAGACCGATATTTCAGGGTACTGCTAAACCTTGGTTGCCTAGATAGGGCCCTCATTTACATCTTCTAATTGCGTTCGGTGAAGTTTACATGGAAAGCTACATTTTCATTTTGTAGTCGCAGCAATTCCTCCCTTCCCGCCTATAAACAAATTAACCAGACCAATACATAGCGAAAACTGTTGAGAAAAACTTGTTTCTGACTTTGGAAAGTTTTTCGTTAGTATATTTTGTTCATTTAACATCAATGTTTATGATCTTACTTATGGTATTTGATTTTTCATTTATATGAATATAACCAATTCATTAAGATATAGTAAGGAAGCATGATAATGGTAATTGAAAATAAATCATAAGTGAAATGTACCACATTTATTTATGCGTAGTATCTTGAATTATGCTATCGTATTCCACATTCAAGTATTCTCATCTAGAGTTACAACCAACCAAGTATGGATCAGTCCTCTGAGATGCTATCCGTCCATACCCTACACACACTGTATATGTAGACGTATGTTCTTACAAATATCTATATGAATATTAATTATACTCAATGTGGACATAACGTTGACGTATACCACGCCGTATATACATGTACAAGCATCATGGCATTATATTTCCGTTCCATTGAATGACCATGCAGCGATCAGTACCTTTTACTTGAAGAATAATAATACATATAAAATAAAGCAAGGTTTTGCTTATAAAAAATGGGAAAATGATAGGAATATATTGTTTCAAAAACCGTTAAAGGGTCAAAATCTCAGAGGCATAAATTATATGGATTGTAATAATCATAATAAATGAAAGCAGACGTTATATGATTGTTGAGATTTAATATTTGTGCTTACAAATAATATTTATTCATGGGGTTCGTTGAGCACATAGCGTCTCAAATACAAAAATGCAAATACATAGAAAAATGCCCTTTGGCAATTTTTACGGTGTTGTCAAACACGCTTGACAATTGAGACAAATACCTTTGATTCAAAACATACATGAGGTTTGTTCCAGATTTGTGGAGGGATTACAAAAAGACCAAACACAAACAGTTAATCATTTAATGTTGTAAAATCATTTGGCTCCAGAGCAGTGAATTGAATCTGTTTAACTAAGAAAAATAATTACTCAAGCTCACATATGTTTATTCTGTTTCGTAAATCGCGAATAAGTTAGGGTCATGGTATTCACACAAATTTCTTTCGAAAAATAAGTTTTAAAAATGTTGTTTTAAATATCTATATCGAATACCCTTTTGATAAGAACAATTTAGGATTGAGATAAAAATGACAATTTAAGTGGCTTTCGAAGAATAAATGCTATGTCTCAAATCCAAGCGAACGTAAGAAAGAAATGCTAGATAGAAATGCGATTTTCTTGCTTTGCTTTTTAATGAACGGTTGGATTGCATCTGGTTTGAATGCGCGCTATTGTAGTTTGGATAGTAATGGCAGAAACGACACGTGTGTCAACTCCCTACGACACTTCATTGGCCTGTGGATAGACGAGTACAAGCCAGGTGCGTCAGTTTGCCATTTTTGTGCTTTATTTTTATTGATGTGGTAAGGTTGTATTAAATTCGAAACACGTGAGATTAAAAATCGTTTTCTTTACTATACTATAGCGCAAAAGACGTCGCTGGCGTCGCTGTTTTATCAAATAAAAAGCAATGCATTTTTTAGGCTTATTTCTATCCATTATTAAAGATATCATCTATACGCGACGCAAGCCACGTTGCTGACCCGACGGCATCTTAAATAATCAACTAGTTAAGCACAAATTCAATTCAAAATTATCACAAGAATCCAACTACGCATTTCATAAACGTATAAATTCATATGACTACTCTTTCAAAACGTCCAGGAAACGATGTCATTTTAGTTATATGAGTTGAAACAACACATTATGTTAGATATCGAGAGGGCACAAATTATGATCGCGATATTTGATGAATCGGTAAAACGACAGAGAAATATTTCTGTCCATGGAGCGACAAATTGACTTATGACTTATGCTAGGATATCATATTATATGCCACCCGCAAATGTTCAAACATGAATACAAATAGTACAGCATCAACATAATGCTGTATCCTCATGATAAGGAAAAGCAAAATAAACTATGCGTAAATGAAATAATCAAAATACTTTTACCACACATTTTGGCTTGACCCGACTTTTCTTGTTCTAAAAAATAATTGTATATGTGATCAATATATAATATCATATAAAAACTTAATTATTAGTATTTAGAATTCGTTTGTATTGCATAGAAATGAATTCAATTATATTTTTGTCCACTTGTTATTATAAGAAATGTTTTGTGACACAATTAATTCTCCTCGATTCTACTGAAAATAAGGTTGAAATCATTTTGCGAATTACTTTGTAGTGTGTCCTCATTCATAAAGTATATTCTGACTCTATGAAGGGGACTTCGTGATCAGTTGTGAACGTGTGCGCAATGTACCCGATAACTATTTTTTAAAGAATTCTTACAAGAAAAGTATATATGATGTCCTTTTTGTTATTCTCAATTATTGTTAGTTCGTATACGATTCGATAAAAAGATATGTTTACAGAAAACGCGTTCTCTATATATGTGTGGACATGGCGTCGGAATCAGCTAAAAAAACGCATTATTTAAAGTTTACACATGTATATAGCGATTAGGACTATGTTTGAGGACAGTTTGAAGAAATGTAGTTGATTATCTTGGCTGTTTTTTCCGATATGTTCTGCCAGGTTTGAAGGTTGGTTGATCCGTATTACTACACCTTTGAAATACTGAACGCAATTCTCAATTTTATATGAAATTATGGTGATAATATCATAAAATAACCACTAATGATCCAGTTAATACGATTCGCTATTTTGCGAGCCTGGGGACTGGAAGACAGAGAGCTGTCATTTTTTTAGTAAAGAAAAGTTTACCGAACATACAATTTATGTGTCAGAGTTATAATAGAGCTTTTTCCACGAAATATGTCGGTCTTTTTATTTGAACCATTTTCATGCCAGTCAACAAATTGTATTTTATAAAATTGTATGTATGTTAGAATTCTACATGTTCAAAATATGCTAGATGACCAATACGCATTTTAAATTTGTTATAGTATATAAATATGTATTGATGCTTTCCACAACCTTCTCATTGAAAAGAATAAGTTATTTTTAAAAAATATTTTCTGGAAAGGGAATGTTACACATAATTTCGTTTGATAGACTATCTATTCTCATTTTGCAGTATATTCTCTGAAATTGGTTGAGTCGTGTTCTTATTTGGATTCAGGTCTTTGAGTAACCCCAGTGTAGCTCTCAATCGCCATTTGCGAGTTGTTTACGAGACAACAAGAACACACGGCCTTTTAAGAAAGTGATATGGGCATTACTATGGGTGACTCCGCTATATAACTGTGGTGGATTTGATAACTATAAGAACTAATTAGGGCGTGATGGTATATTTCCTGCTTCCAGGGTTCACTGAAAGAGTTCGTGATTTGAGGTACATTAGCGGAATCCTGTATAAAGAGATATCTTGGATCTAGAAGTCCAATTAGGAAAGTGTGGAACTAAAATGGTCTCCAACAGTTTCAGTTTCTATGGTCAACACTGGCATATCGTTCTCCTTTATTTATTTTATTTTTTTTTAGCAAAATAAAACATTTTCAGTCTTTCTTGTAAATTTCATTAATGAATGAACGTGTAGCGGGTGATCTTCACATCGGGAATGATTTAAGTGGGCTTTGTGCTAAACTATTGAGCAGTTTATGAAAGTATAATCACATTGTGTAAAGGTGATATTTCGGTTCCGAATTCTAGAAGTGGATCCAAATTCAATTTATTGTCTCGTTGAGCGCTTCATTATACAAAAAAGTAATCATCAACCATAATTAATTTGAAAGAGAAAGGAAACTACAAAATATTCTGTTATCATTAGGTTGTTAAAAAGCGATCTTGTACTTTTAGTTTTAAAATTGCATTTTCTCAGGTTTTTGCTATGTCATTTTATATCTATCAACTCCAAAAAAAGTACGGTAACAAGTCTTCATACGGCTCAATAGTTAATGTATTTATGCACTATATTCACAGGTTTTGATAGCGTTAAAGCTCTCCCGTTTGTTTATACATGATTTAGAGTCAAGAGAAAATATAACTAAACTCACGCCTTCGGCGTTCGGTTTGTACTCTTTTTTTACTGTACATCAGGTTTACAAACTTAAAGTCGTTTTTTATTCCCTGGGGTAATAAAGGGATTTGACACATAAAAACTCATCATGGTATATAGAAGACTTAATCGGATTTTCGGACAAAATCAGCACTTTTTTTTGTTTGATTGCTTTTGTACGTTTTATTATTAGATTTGTTCAGCTGACATATTGACATATTGGTACATTAGCCATTTAACTATTTGATTTAGTAATATCAGTAGAAAATATAGAATAGTTATTGAGCAATTCGTTGCCAAAAAATGTAGGAAGCGAAATCGGGCTCATCGGAATTTCGGACAGAATTTTTAAAATACTTTTATATGCTTACAAATGTAGACTTAGCCACTTCTAAATTTGAAAAGTGATTCAAACTTAATATTAAGCCTTTTATATACATTATATTAATATGTTATCTTACTAAAAATGGTATATTTCGATTGGAAACGTCAGTTTTATCACATATTGAAACTATTTATAGAAAATCCTAGGTTTTAATTAATACGTCAATGTTACTTGACAATGATTATTATGCACATGCATATAAACGCATATAAACGCGTTATCAACACATTTAAGTAATGTGTTGATAATGAGTCGACTTAATGTTTTACATCTGACACCGGTATATGATTGGATTGCCAATTCAAATGTTCTTATTAAGAAAACAATGACAAAAATCAAAGAGATGTATAAGTATCTTCTGAAAAAAATACAAAAAGGATATATTCAAAATAAGGAAATATCTTCATGTATAGATATAGCCCGGTATTAATGAAAAAGATAGGGGA
>LQRL01076487.1:2631-13119 GCA_001703475.1 Hydroides elegans
ACCGCCGGTCGCGCCTCTCAGATGGATGGCTGTTATGTTAGACGGACATGCTGGCACTTGCAGCTAAGTGATTGCATCATTAATCCATGGTTCGGTTTTTATGGGAGGAGGATGAGGGCCGATTGAAATGCAAGTATCAAAGTGATGTTAAATGTGATGGGTTAAGTTTCTTTTCTCGGAGAGAGGAAGGGGGATTCTGTTGTGAAAGTTTGAATAAACATATCGACAATTAAAAATTTTATTACTTAATATATGGTAATTAAAGGCCTATCAAACGATAATTCAGACCCTTTTAACCACATAATACGATGCAAACAAAACGCATTTCTTCGCCGGAACTCGGATTGTTGTAAACCCCCTCTTCACAATCGCCATTTGTACTTCCATAAAATGAAGGCCAAATGAAAGGTTAACCGGATACCCAAACCGAATGGTTTGTCTGCCTTCCAGAGTCAACCGGGATTTGGTTACAACCATAAAATGCCGCTAAAAGCTCGAAGCTATAACGCCAGGACGGATAACAAGCATGTGGGCTGTGAAATCATGTGAAACCACAATGCTAGAAACAATATCATAATTTGTGTGATCATGTTTTCAGTGATCAGTGCTGTAATGTATCAGCAGTTTATTAGGCTTTGTATTAAGTTTTAATTCTTTGAATGATGCATATTGTATATAGAGTGTGTATCCGATATAACTTAACGGTGGACATCAAAGTGGGGGAACTGATGGTGGATTGTTCCACCATTGTTATCACTCGACCTTGACAATTAAGGCCTTATTTGTTTCAGATGGAGCAATCAATGGGCCACATTGTATAATGACCGCCAACAACAAGATTATACGAAACACAACGTTGCTCGGTTTTCGATACACCAAAATTACAAACCACTGGTTGAAGGGCACCCCACGACCAAATTTTCAAAAAGTGTTTATTTGAGTATAAAATCATTTGTATCATAAAAATATGCAAAAAGAAATATTACTTAAACAAATATTTTTTACAAAAAGGTGTTCCTATTTTTGTAGCTAGCTGGGCTCATTGCACTCATCTAGCTGGCTAGAATCATAAGAGGAACACCTTTTATGAAATTAAGAAAATAGTAAAACTGGTATATATGACCAATTTCTAATTGCATTTCAGTTTTTTTTTGTGCCTAGCTAGATATCTCTGAATAAAATTAAACACTAAATTGGCGAAATAATTTATAAAAATCGAGAAAAATCTAAAAAAGGTGTTCCTTAAATTCTTGTAGCTAGAAGGCCATTTTTGAAAGTTTGTAGCTAGATGAAATTTGAAAAGGAACACCTTTTTTGAGGAACACCTCGTGGGGTGCTCTTCACTGGTTGATACTATTGTATAGTTGACGAATATTTCTGCAGCATTTCAGCTGTCATATCTATGGCGCGGTTCCATGGCGAAAAAGTGTTTCGTTCATTTTAATATTTCGTTAACGAACGGTATTTAAGTTAAAGAGCAGCTAGAACTCATTCTATAAATATGTATTGTGGAACTCATAAAAAAGAGCTACGGGCTTTCCCCGCCATGGAACGTATATAGCACAATATTGATCAACCGTTCAATCGTATAAATTAGGCATCCATAACTAAATCTGCTTATTCACAAAATGGGTCATTTGGTTTACAGTGATTGAATTCGTATTCAAAACACGATGAAATAGTTGTACGAACCAACAATAATATTTAGATATCTATTCGTGTGCCATCATCCGATCTTTAACGCTTCCTTTGGTGAGCAAGCCAAAACAGAATTCGAGGACAGATACGAAATCGCATGTGATGAAATACTTCTGATATTGGTGCTTTTTTTCAAATACCCACTGCAGCATTGTGAGCATCCACAAACTTTTTTATTTTGAAATAAATTTTAATGAGGGTTTCGCCTTAATATATATTGACCATTGAAAGTTTGTAAGAATATATTTTCTCGATTTTTTTCGTATTTGGTAGATGATATTGAGCTCAGTCAACATATCATTGATATTCTTCTAACTATAATAATTGTTTATATATTTATATCGTGGTAATAATAAATCATGTAGTGGTATTCATGGTCATTTTTCATTTGTATTTACCATGAAGCTATCATCAAATTGAATCATTTTCAAGCGTCTGTCCATTTAAGACGAATAACAACCAGGTGAACGCTCCTTCGGTCTGAAATCTGAGCCCGATCACTTGAGAACACTTGGAAGCCTCTATATTTGGCAAACGAACACGGGATGAATCAAAGCAATCAAAGGGAGATGGAGATTTCGTGAGAAAGCAAATGAATTGTGGCTGGCACATCAACTCATTTAAAATTTGCGTATGGCCCCCATGAGCTGAGTTCTCAAGATCAATTTCATATTTTTGCTGTTAACAAGGGGCAAGTTAAGTTCATGATATGCTCAGACTGGTGATACAACGCTTTATTATGCGTACTGTAATGACACAAAAACTAAGTCATCTATCTTAGAAAAACTGAATACATCATTCCAATCTTCTTTTGAAATGTTGCCTATGCAAAAATTAAGAGTGAATTTATGGTCCGCAAATGAACACTATATGCATTCCGAAATCTCGCATTCAGTCGATAAGATCCACCAAAAATGTGTCAATCGAGTAAATAATATTTTCTGATCACTCTTTTGGCACTGACGTAATTCAAAAGATGAGCGCTAAATCGTTTCTCTGCCATCTCTTTTGATGATGAGCCTATTCTGACGTCACCCGTAGCTTGGGCCGCCCTACTAACGGCAGGTACAAGCACTCCTCCTGCCGAGTGATTTGTTATTGCTATGGCATGGCCATGTTTATACCTACACCTGATCTCAAAACAAGCACATCTACCGCTGCTAAGACGCGCCGCGTGGAGGTGCCAAGGCATATATCTTCATTAGCAGCAATATGGAGATATTAAGAAATGATTTTTTTATATGTAAGGACCGATTATATATATATTTTTTTAATCCATACATCTGTATATAAAATCAAACCAATTTAATTAAACTTTTCTTGAAAACCTTGTTTCTGATCTAAAGATGAGTTTTGAATAAGAAGGTATATTTTATCAATCATGACGAAATTGAGACATTTGAATAAAAAAATGCATAAGGGCCTGGCCCTATTGGAAGCTTTTTCTTGTTTTCCCCTAATAAACCTGTCTTTCAATATGTATTCCTTATGGGAACCAAACAAGCTACCTAAACGCTCAGGTATATCATGTAGATATATATGAATATTCAACATAATGAAAAGAATGTTTTTTTTGCGAGAAAAAAAACGCTGAGCTCCTATTTTCGACGCATTAACATTCAAACAAACCTTGAAATGCATATTTATGAAACGATCCATTTTTCTCTGAAGTCATTCGCAGACCTAAAGGTAATGACATCAAGTTGACAAACTAATTTGAAACGACATTGTGAGAAGCCGGATACTGCAAAACTCCTTCGCGTAAAAGAGAACCCTGCCAAATGCATTTCAATGATAAAAACGCTCTCTTTATATTGAGAGATTCTTCTATTTTGGGAGATTCAAGAACTGAGAACTGTCCATTTCTCCATTTATCTAGCATATGCTAGATAATTAACACAAGATTCAACAAATGTTGCGGCTTTGAAAATATGAAAGCATTTATCAAACTGTATAAATTACATCGGTGCCGAGAGAATATCCAAATACAGCGCGATAGAGGGTGGATGATTTCCTATGCACATTCAAACAACTCCTAACCTGACAACTCAAACGGCTAAAAGATGCAACCTAAACGCGTAAACGAAACTTTTAAAACTGCTTAACGAAACTTCCCAAACGGCAAAACGCCTAAACGGCCAAACGCCTATACGGCTAAACGCCTAAACGAAAAACGCGTTAACAAGAAAACGCAAACGAGAACATGAAACTTTTTAAACGAAAGAAATTGCTATCGATATTCAGGTTAGGAGTTGTTTAGACTGTATATTGGCATTGGGTAGCAAGAATTAAGGTATCCATGGATCTTGTAGATAGCGAAGAAAAATAGAAGCTTCGGTCAGTTGTAAGATTTTCCCCCTATGATTTGATCGTGTTTTATATTTTATAGAGTCTTCTCTACTATCATTATGGTCATTTAGTATGAGTATAACCAACTTAATGAACACAATTTCGCTTTATTATGAACTTGATATTTCACGCCAAGGCGTAAATAGTATCTAAATATCATTGATAGGGAAGATTATCGCCAAATGATGAAACATATTTGCTATCAAAGCGTTCGTAAAGGAGCATATTAATTCCTCGTGAACACACTATTTACTCTTTCTAGGTGTGTTGATGGAAATTATTCTCCGATTTATTGCAATTTTCTCCTTATCGTCAGCATCATAAGAATCTCGTTATTCCTTCATAGAGAATGACGAATAAACCATACACTTTCGTTTGATATATACATGTTTGCATTTAGCGGGAATATCTTATCAACTTTATTCAAAATTAAAGAAATTTATTTCTACATGATAAGATAATGTTGATGGGTTAGAGAAAATCTCCCTTGGCGCTACCTCTTAATGTATGCGAACCGGACGATATTTTATAACATAATTAATTAACTTATATTCAAAATAGATCATTGTGTAACATCGTTTGTTCTGTATCTGAAACAATGTTCTTAGAAAGTCGCGATACATTGGTGCACTTATGAACAGGACATACCAATCCGTTTGGACCAAAAGCGCATTGCAAATAGAGTATACAACCGTATGAAATCTGTTTGCGATTTTATGAGATGTACATGGGTTCGGAGAAAAAAATTGCCAGCCGTATGGTATTATTTATTTGACGTTCATCGTACTTTTGCGACAAAATATTGTGACACAACGATTCGTTTTTTCCCTGATCAAAAGTTCGAAAAAAAATCGAAAAATCCGCGAAGGTCCACAAAGAGCATTCGAACCGTTGAACTCGGTTGAGGTGATAGAGTATTATTATTGGCGAAGATAGCAATAAGATACGGCATCTCTTTACGGGAAGGAGCCAATAAGTATAGTGTGACAGCCGAGCAGATAGTGCCATGATTCCTTGACCCAGCTAACGCTGAGGCATGGGATTTGAATGATGGACGCATGCATGTGCAGAGGCCTACCTTTGTATATAGACTCTACATCTAGATCAACTAGGTAAATGACTATCAGGATGTGATATCTTGAACAAAAGAGAGAAAACATGCCAAGTTATTTCGAAATCGATCATGGAATTGAGATTTAACATGAAATATAGAAATCTTTTTATCATCCTACTTATGCATAACTGGTATCCAATTCACAAATTCCTCTCATTTTATTTTATCACCCCATAGTTTATGCAGCCAATAATAATATAGTAAGAGCAAGAAAACCGAAAAATAGGAAAACAAAATTAACTTAAAACAGTACGTTGTCGTGACCATTCTGTGATGCTAAATGTGAATTTAATTATTCTTTTAATTACACGTATTTCGCGACTGCCACTTACGAAAACTCCTTTACGTTATGACAACGCCAAACTTTAAGAAAAAATGTTGGGTTTGCTTATTTTTATCGGGATCGATACATTCTTAAGCAAAGATACCGCCAACTTATCAAACGTACGTGTTGCAACGACTGACGTTTCGCTGATTCCGACTCCTCTTATGTTTCACGGGTTGCCTTCTTCTCATGGCGATGGAAGAAATAATTAGTATGGAATGCATCTTATCTTACAGTGTTTCCAGGCGTTAATGAAATACATCACATGTGTAATGAACGGGCAGAGTTGCTTACAAAGTAGCACTGTAGAGGCGAGAATCGGCCCGAGAGATATATGAAAGGTTTCAAAGTCCGCGAGGATGGACAATACATCGACAGCTCACTTCACAGTCGTGTCTCAGAGCTTAACATATACTTCTATCGGATATGTTTCTATTGTGACAATGAACTACTATCGAAATAAACATAAATCTGCACTGTCGCTGTATTGGAGAACTGCTCGGACGACTGAGATGTCGAAATATAAAAGCGCCATTCTTGATTGAGGTCTGGGTTGGAATAATTGGGAATTCATTGCAAAAGAAGTTTTGTTTTCTAGCACAATTAATCAATTTGCAAACAACGTCAAACTGGTTTCCCAGAGATTCAGTATGTGAACGTCAAACTATTTGAATCCCAAAAATATTCAATAATTGACCATATTGTGCACGTGCGAAAAGCGCCGATCGTCTTGCGAAGTTATTTATCTGTGATGTTTTCAGGCGCATAATAGGCATCTTTAAACAACACATTTAGGATGCGGAACAAATAAGCACAAATCTATTGCAGGTTACTCGACGTACCAATAACTTACGGTACTAATTACTTCTCGTCCACAAAAGCGAGCTTTCACATTTTACGCTAGGCAAATATAAACGTTTATGACTATTGTCTAAGTGAGCTTTGGAAGTTTTTCAAGAGCCTCGGAAGATAATTAACCGAAATGTACCCGATGTTTATGTGTTATAGTCGCTCTACCATGATGGTGTTCCGGATGTTATACATTTACACACTGGGTATGGATTATTGAAACTATACGTGTACCTTCTAATGAAAATTCTTATGGCGATATTTAAGCATACAAATCTTGTAGTCTACTAGTAAAAGTAAAATTGATTGTTATTCCGTGAACATCTTTTCATTTTACTTCGATACGCCTGTACTATCGCGTCCTCCCTAACTACTGGTACTAACAGCAATAATCCTTGCTTGTTTTTCCGAATCGATGACTGTAAATTCGTTGCCCAAATCAAGGTAATTTGATTCTTCTTCCAAGGCCGTTTAGCAAGATTGACTCATGGACATAAAATCACCGAACAGAAGAAAAATGGATCCATGTTCGATTTACCAGAACATGCATGTAACCGTTTCAAGTGATGACTGATTTATCACGTTATGTTATTCAAAATATGTTGGTAATGAAATGATTTTAAGATTGTGGAACAACGCTTCACATAGAGGGCACTCGCTTAAGAATACAGCGATGGCCTGTAGTATGAATTCCCGTATTTTTGTTGCATACATAAGTTCAACATAAAAATTAATATAGATCTATCGATAATCACCGATAAATGGTGTATTATAACTATGCAATGCAATTATGGCTTAATCTTGGGTTTGCTATACAAAATCATTCAATATTTATGTGGAACAAATTTTAATAACTAGAAATACAAATGTGAAGAATGCGAATCATAAAGACTTCCATGGTTCGATCATTATATAAAACCTGCGAGATCACATTTCATTTATGTTTAAAAACACTATTTGGGAGTGATTCACCAAAAACACTCGGCTCCCAAATGCTGCACATCATATATTCTTTGATATGGAAGGATCGTTACCCGAAAATGACACCAATAAATTGACAAATAAAGCTAGTAACTGGATATTGTTGGGCTAATTCCCAACGATTAAGGGTGGTTTTGGGACTCGAAATCAATAGAAACATGGTTGATGCACACCCCTGGAATTTACCATCCTTTCTTTGTTATTCTGTATTGCATAGAAAAACGGTAATGTTAGTATTCCCATTTGTTTTACTTAAATCGTATATGACTAAAATTATGTGGAAATGTGGAACTGTTTCGAAATAAAGACTATGTAGACATATCGCACTACGATTGAAGGATATATAGTTCATTTTTTATAATGTATCAAGTCTAATTAGACATGCTTAATCCTCCATTTATCGGCGCTATATAAGTTGGAAACTAAAGCTGCGCACATCCAATTGTTTAGTAAATCGTAATAATCCAGTCGGAGTTTTCAAACCAAGACACTGGTTTCTTGTTTTTTTTTATCGTTGCCGAAATTACATTTATAGTATTAGTTTTTTTTGGATTACCGAAACAATTGAACACTATATGGTTTCTATTACCCCACCTTACCTCCCCCTTCCCCCTTCCCTCAACAGATAGGGTGTAACCTTCTGCACGCGTAGCCCTGGTCGCATTGATAATCAGAGGCTGATACCAGCTTGCTCTATTTTGATGAGTTATCTATGGTGATGTTTTTCCATGATCAGCTTACATGTGATTGAGTATGAAAATATTAATCAAGCTATACATGCTCTAGTCAAAACAGACCGATTCATGTTTTGTGAAAAAAATCTATAAAAAAACACCACAAAACGGGCTATTGTATTGGCTAGTGTTCATTCATGTCGATCATCGAGGGATGTGATTCCAGAACTGTAAATGCTCATACGTAAAAAAACTTGATATATCATTAATAAATGATTATTAATAAATATAATTCATTTATTATAAATGCGTTATCCGAATTATATTTGCTTCATCACATGAAATATATACTTAAAGACAAAAGTTCTGCACCATCAAAAGTAAAAATTCATATAAAAACAAGTAGTGGATGGATTTTATTCAAATATTTACACAAGATGGACTTATGTGTCTACAATTCTCTCACAAAATTACATCTTCTTGTTAGAGATAACTTTGTCATAAGTAGACATAATATCAAACACTCCGGCATTTTCTGATTTCCAGTTTCTTAACCTTTACTAACTCTTTTTTTTTAAATTTGTATTTGCTTTTATCTTAATTATCGACGAGGACAAACATTGAAACGTCACTTCACATTCATTCGAACTCAATCAACCTTTCACACGACACAGAGGACAAGACGCCACAGTTACATCGTGCTGGATGATGCAACCTTTACTAACTCATGATTGCTTGTAGCTCGTATCGGCGCTCCATACGTCGAACATTGAGCATATACGTCTTGGTATCGACGCTATCAGTCCATTGATCTGATACTGAGGTATGCAAACCATCAATATACTGGACGCAGGGGTAATGATACCGCCCTCCCGGTCTTCGCCAGACCCGCTGTCGTGTGTAATTTTGGTACAATAGAAGGCGCGAGTCGTCGCTAAACGAGACATCGTTTCAGTTTTTATTAGACCAGGATGCTCCGGTGTGGTTTTAGGCCAATTGGATCTGTAAGCGGTGACTTCGGTTATCACATACGTGACCAACGAAGGCTCTTCGTAGCCGAATATGATTTTCGAGCAAACGTCGTAAACCCGTTTTGGCCCTTATCCTCGGATTATGCCGACCATGAATTGTTCATGCTGTCTGTACGACACTTACAAACCTATTTTCAATGTATGTAGGGTGAATTTCGCGATCCTGATTAGATATAGTTTCTCGCGGCCTACCGGATTATGGACGATCGCGGGTCGATCTGGTTTCTTCTACATTTCTCACTAGACGTTAAACTATTGTCCGATGAACGTAAAAATGCCTTGCAATATCACTGTGTGAGGCTCCACCCATCAACATGCCTAAAGCTCGTTCCCTTTCGAATTCGGAAAATCGTGGCATCTTTAATTTAGGTCGCCACCAATTTTTCTTCTTGACTTGACCTTTCCCTTTGTTATACTATACAGCGACAATATTTTCGCCACCTTATAGACAAAGCGTATATGACCACATGGCCCCGAATAGTATATATCACATTTGATCGAGTATTGATACTTTTGTGCAGAGTATTAGCAATCTGATACACAGAATGGTGGTTAACACTCTGTAGAATATACTTGCCAAATTTCATAAAAATCGGGTTGAAATAAATTGATTTAAGTACATGTATATAATTAACTAACATTTTTTTATGTAGTACGTTTACAACACTATCATTAGCAGTGTACTTATAATAATAAAACTGCATCATCGTGAATATATAGGAGTATTTACAGAAGTATATTTATATAAATATTTTGATTTATTATAAAGCATAAATATATATATTTACAGTTTTTTTCATACAGTATATCAACGGTTAAATAGCCTTGTTTTCGCATACTGACTACCAACACAATAAATTCTCATAATTACAATGAATTATGATAGTAAAGTATCAGTTGAATCAGAAATGCAACTTAAGAGCGCACGATTTCAAAACACGACTAAAAGCCCTTTGATGATTCTACATTATCGCTAATAACGTGTAATACAATTAGATAAATATGGTATTACCCATACAATAGAGTCTTTAGCTCAAGGGACCATTCTCCACATTTCCTATTATCGTATCCTATTATGATATTGTTTGCTTCTTGCAAAAATAACCCTCTTCTTTATAAATCAATGATATCATATGTATAAATAAAACATATAACATATGTATAAATAAAAATTTATATATTTTTATAGAATGCAAATATAATAAGAAGACATTGTTAAAGTGATTTTGAAATAATATATAAACATGTTTAAATATATGTTAGGAATGTCAGTGTCCATGCCGAAATATTGTACACACATAAAATATTTATACCGGGAACCAAATAACCCGAATAATGGTTTGGTGTGGTTCTACATATTCAATGGTAACATTGAAAACCACTTTTAAAAAGCATCTATCAATACGATAAGACGAACACATGTAATTAAAACACAATTAAACACTTACAGTGGCGCGCAGCTTAACT
>LQRL01076513.1:0-13960 GCA_001703475.1 Hydroides elegans
TTTTTGCTGCATCTATACAATCAGCATAACACATTAGATAATAGAACATATTTAATCAACATGACATACATACGTACTGCACTTCGTTTCTCTCCATAGGTCAACATTACATTACAGAAGATCTAATAGCATTTCGAAATCAGAGAATGTTTTACTATTTACGTTAAAGAAACTGCGCTCTATTTCTATATTTTTTGCTTTTAGTTTGTTCTTATGTTATAATCATATCTAATTTCAAATGTTTCATGCTCATTATTAACAGATGATTATAATGAAAATCAATATGCTGCCTTGCAATTAAATATCTAAACAAACTGATGTGTAAATAAATTAACCGACATGTCACCTGTATTTGAACAAAGTAATATTTCATGTTCACCCAATTAACTTTTCATGTTTAACATATTAGTTTTCATGTCCACCATAAGCATTTCTGTGTTTACCATATTCATTGTTCATGTTCACCAAACTCATATTTCATGTTCTCCATATTCATGCGTTCATGTTCACCATATTCATTTTTAATATTCTCCACATCCGTTTTTCATGTTTACTCTATTTTTTATATATTTGCGATATTGATTTTATGTTTGCTATAGGCATATTTACTCATGTACTCAACATATACATCTTTCACTTTATTCCTTATTATTGTTCACCAAATTCGTTTGCATGTTCACCATATCCATGTTTCATATGTTTACCATATCCATGTTTCATATGTTGACCATATTCATGTTTGCATGTGCACCATATCCATGGTTCTTTTGTTCACTATATTCATTTTTCATGTTCACTTTATCCAAAGTTCTTATGTTCACTATATTCATTTTTCATGTTTACCATATACATGGTTCTTCTGTTCACTATATTCATTTTTCATGTTCACCATATCCATGGTTCTAATATTTACTATGTTTATTTAAATGTTCACTATATCCATTTTTTATGTTCACTATATTCATTTATCATGCTCACCATATCTATATTTCATGTTCGCACTATTCATTTTTCATGTTCACCAAATTCATGTTTCATGTTCACTATATCCATTCGTCATGTTCATCATATCCAAAGCTCTTATGTTAACTATATTAATTTTTCATGTTCATCATATTCATTTATCATGTTCACCATACCCATTTATCATGTTCACCATATCCATTTATCATGTTCACCATTTTGATTCATCATGTGCATTATATTAAATATTCATGTTCAACCTATTAATTTTTCATGTTCACCATAATAGCTGAAGAAGCAAGAAGAAGGCAACGAATCAAATGACTGACGTGGAAATGGCATGTTTATTTGTTCCCAAAGCGTGATTTTTTTTTCAAACTGCATGTGTTCAACATATTCTTTTCTTATAATCTGTCATTTTTATCATGCTATTTATTGGAATTTTCATGTTCACTGTAATAGCTGAAGAAGCAAGAGGAAGGCAACGAAGACCAACTGGCCAACGTGCAAACTGCAAAGAACCAGAAACCTCTTTTCAGACGCACTTCTTCCGTAAATACAGTCGGAACAGGAGGCGCAAGCACAAGAGGGAGCACTGTGTCCACGCTGCCTGCTGTCGAAGATGTCTAACTATGGAGATCAATAGATCTCTACCACAACAACAACAAACAACGAAATGTGAATGAATACGGGCTTTAATGTATGGTATACACAAATGGAATTACAAAATGTTGAATAAGAGATAATTGGAAGTATTGCATTATTCTAATTGTTTGTTATTAATCTCCGTTTGTCGAGTGTATAGATATGGAACATCCAGTAACAAAATGGAGGTTGTAAACGCAAAATTAGAAATGAATGTCATTTTTTTTTTGTTTGCTTGTTTTTATATTTTCATGCAAAAATGAAGAAGAATAAAAGTTATAGGGCGTCATTTATGTACATGGATACATATTTATAGGGGTGGTTTATTTGTGTGCAGTGTGAGAGCAAACATATACGATTAAATTATCTAAAATTAAGGTCGAAAAAAGAATGCATCGCCAAGAATAAAAGGATATCCATACTTGAAGTTGTCGAAAAAAATGGTGAGGGATAGTAGAACTTATGTTCGCCGCTAAACCTGAAACTGACACTTTCCCCAATTTTCATAGAAAAGGAGTCTATAATTATTTTAAGGATTAGGTTCCCACTCGGAAAGGGTCGTCCATAGTACGTTTTATTCGGACGTAACGTCGAAAGGACGACCTAATTTGGGCCCATATATAAGTTTTCCGGACGTCCTTTTACGTCCCGGCGTCCGTAGGACGTCATTCGTACGTCCGATTTGGACGCGACGTCGATGCGACGTCTTTTCTACTTCCGCGACGAATAAGGACGTCCGGAAAACTTACATACGGGCCCAAATTAGGTCGTCCTCTCGACGTCCGTGAACGTCTTGCCGAGTTGGTTAAGGGAAACGAAAAACATTGATCTAGTAATTTTTAGGGAAATGAATGCCAATTGCGTTTGAGTTTTTTTAACTAGGCGCGTTTATGAATTTCCCATAAAGACAATGGAATACACGGCGTGTTGCGAGAAAAAAAACTCGACAAATTTCGCAAATCAACCCAAAGCTGTGTTTTTCAATGTTTATATTGATATTGTCATAGTATATTTGATCTCGTATCATTATAATTTATATAGTGTTGTTAACTTATATGAATTCGGAAAAATACAATAATTAAACGAATAAAATGAGTATGAATATGTATTTTAATTCAGTTTTGAGGAATGGTCAATGTGCAGTAGAAGAGCATTAATATATTATGTTAATTCACATCTTAAAATTGAATACAAATGATCTGATTTTGCTTATTTACCATGACTTTATGTTAATTATTTGTGGTCTTAAGACTTGAGAAATATATTAACAGTATTATATACTCGATCTCATTTTACAGATAACTTTGAATAATACATGTATCTGTATATAATACATTCAAGATTACAATGTATAAATATGAACACCTGGACTATATATTCAAGATATCTTGAGTTGCTACAAAAAAAAATGAAATCAAGTTATTTAATCTATATTCCATCACTTGTGTGTTATCTTATTTTAAGATTGCTGTGATCTATGGATTCTTTAAACGAAGGGCACCCCACGACCAAATTTTTAAAAAGTGTCAATCTGAGCATTAGACCACTTAATACATTGAAATATACAATAAATAATCAAATTTAGAAAAATATGTTTTACAAAAGGTGTTCCTATATTTGTAGCTAGCTGGGCTCATTGCACTCATCTAGATAGCTACAATCCGGAGAGGAACACCTTTCATAAAACATGAAAATTGAAATTTATATATACATGACAAATTTTCACTTATATTTTAGTTTATCTTGCCTACCTACATATCTCTGCATAAAATTTTAATCAAATTTGTCAAAATAATTGGCAAAAATATAGATAATTTTTAAAAGATGTTCCTGAAATTCTTGTAGCTAGAAGACCATTTTCGAAAGTTTGTAGCTAGATCGATTATGAAAAGGAACACCTTTTTTGAGGAACACCTCGTGGTGTGCTCTTCTTTAAACTGACCAATTCAATGTGATGTCTTTTCTATCTTAGTATTAAAACAATTGTGCAATTTATCATAAATATTCTATTTTGATATACTATACGTGCTTTTTAGATATTTAAGAGAGAACACAATGTTCATTATCATATATTCAAACGTCAATTAAGTCGGACCAACTCGAATTATTTAATATTTATCAATTCTATATCACCTACATGTACTATTTAAAGCATCTTGTGTTATCATTGTAAATGTATCTTGCATGTATTTTAAAGATTTTGTCTGCATTTTCCTATGTTGCACAGTAAAGTTGAATCTCAGGTTGTAAATTATGTTAACATATTATAAAATCTGATCGCGTTTATATATGATTCTGATATTTTTATTATAGAATCTATGTTATTATGATATTTGTTTGACCTACTCAGGAAGACACGTTTTAGCTACGTCACACTAAAACGATGCGTTGAGAGGACGTTGTCATTATGTCATAAACAAACGTTTTCCCGACGTCATTTAACGCCGCGATGCCATATGAACGCAATTTTTGTCTTGATATATCTAATAATTATTATACAGTAGAACCATGTTAAACCGAACACCTCGGAACCGGCAAAATCTGTTCGGTTTAACCGATTTTCGGTTTATCTGATATTAGTATAAAGAACATATAGAGATTGGGCCTCAACATTTATTTGGTTGAAGCAATAATTCGGTTTAACCGTGTTCAGTTTAACGAGGGTCCACTGTGCTATTTTTCTGTTAAAGCATTGTTGTAACGTCCGCTTCAAATAATTACGTCCTGAAAGTTCATATCCGACTGACTGATAACGTCCTCCTAACGTCGCATGGAGTCTTGCCGAGTGGCAATTTGCATTTTACGACCACAAAATCATTTAAAGACTTGATGTTTTTACAATGTTTTGCTATGCTATACTTGTTTTGTTTTGGTTTGTCTGTGCATTAAGATAGTCCTAGGTTCGTGCCTGTCTTGTTGCTTCAACATTGTATGCATATTGTAAAATGTTCACGTTGCTGTATAATTCGTTGTTTGAATAAATATGTATGAGGGTAATCGATACCAAAGTTGTTTTCTTTATGCAGCATCTGAATTCCAAATCACGGATGCAAAACTCTAAGTGTAAGCCTTTGTTGCTAACATTTTAAATGCAAGTCTCATTTAAGTAATTTATAGATAAGGTTGAAGTCAATACATATATAATCAAACTTATTGCACAATAATACATAGAGAAATTCAGTTTACATCATTATTGCACAATAATACATAGAGAAATTCAGTTTACATCAATAGCCAGCAGAAAATAATTTTACCATCAATTTATTTAAAACTGGTGCATTATTATTCTAAGTCACTGTTTCGAGCTTGTACTAAGCATTTTACGATTTAAAATAAAAGGATATTTTGCAAAATGATACTAACATCAAGAAAACAATACACTGAAGCCTTTCGAGACAATAAACTGACTATAAAGTAGTAATAAATGCTGGAAATAACTAAAGTAGGCGTCCAAACATGCATAAAAACTGTCAAACTAATTGATTTCTTATACTTATTTAAAGCTGTGCGATAAAATTAAACGAAACAATATACTCAATTAAGAAGCTATCAAACATTATCATATCCTATTCGGATTTTGTTTCGATTGGCATTCACTTTATTTGCGTCGTTTATACACACGTTAAAATAACTTCTCCTTTCAGTTTGACCATATGAGCCAAATACTTTTATTCCAAATTAAAGAAACAAAAATCAACATTAAACCTTCAAGTCTTCCGACAAACGTATCACACGTAAAATACATATTTACACCTTGCATCAGTTTAATCTCTTACATAATTGCGACATTAATTTAAAGTAAAAACACAAAATCAGTATCACACTATTAAGCCGCAATCACACAAACGGGCAAAAAGCTAGAAACCGGTTTGTTATATAATTCATACAAATACCAATCGAATTTTATAGGGCATAATATGTGTTTTAAATTATACGCAATAAGATTCAAGTGGCATAGGTATAAACTATATAACAAATCGATTTGAGCATTTTTTGCACGTTTTAAGTGATCGCGGCTTAAATCAAAATTTAAACATACAAATTCGCACTAAAATACATAATCACACGCAACATTATAATGCATACTTCCTTTTGACTTGGGTTGAACATTATGTGGGTCGATAACTTATGATAACATTATAAATATGGGTTGATGATATAATATGATGTAATACGGTTTGGTTTGTAAGGTACTATAACGAAACATTGGTTGATGGCTTATTATGACGCAATATATCTTAGTAAATAACATATTTATTAACAAAAATTGCGTGACAAATCAATTTAATAACGCGATATGACAAAATGAAAATTGTTGGTTTATGACGTATGACATAATTATGACGTAATAATGAAGCAATTATGACGTAACAATGACAAGTACAATGCAGCATGTTGATTGGCTATCCTCATCCGAAACCGACAGCTGTCAATCAAACGACCCTCAGCCTCCACTGACCAATAAGAGGGATCCAGCAACGACGGGCGCTTAGCAACGCTTTGTGTCGTCGCCTTCATGACGTCATAGAGGGACAGAGTGGGCGCGGGAGTGACAAGCGACGGGCGGATGAGCACTGTAAATGAAAATAAATGTTCAAATATATTGGATGGGCTCTGTGAAATAAATTAACAAGATTAACACTTAAAACGTAAGACTGGTTATGTTAAAATATATTTGAAACAGCATCAAATTGGCTTTTAAAGCGAAAGGAAAGTGAGAGAGATAGTGTTAGATCTATTTGAAAAGTATTCACATTCCTAATATTATATCATAACAAATAACACATACAAAACCGGGCGAACACTTACCAGCCTTTCAACGTGTGCTCAACGGTATGAAAAAAGAAAGTGATGATAACAATGAAATGAAATGACTGATGAAATGACGAAAGCGGCGCTATTCGACGGGCTGCGAGAACTTGACGTGATTATCGATGATCTGGAAGATTTCCTGTGGTGAAGGGATGCGACCCGTTTCCAACTTGGACCACACGGGTACGTCTGAAAGATGAAAAGGCAATGCTTCTGTATAAGATAATTAAGTACATTACCCATATTCTGCGGTCTCCTTAACCTAGTCATTAACATTAACGTCAAAGAGTCAGGGAAGGTGTAAATTTAAGGTAAATGCTATGCGGGAAATATTGGTCCTGGTTATACAAATTTGAATACTGAACTAAACTTCAGATTGTGTTGTCCCTCAGCATCACCTCTCCTATATTGTGACACTGGTCGCAAGGGCTCAAACAACTCAAATTTTCACTTATAACGACATTTTCCCGTAAAATTGACAAACTCTTATAACGCCTCGAACCCTTTTAACATACAAATGAAAGGGGAAAAGGCTCACCGTTGAAGGAAACCTCAAAGGCGCCGGTTGAAATCAGTTGACCTTCGACGGCGTTTGACAGGAAAAAGATCATCATGCACGCGTAAATCTAAAACAAAATAGGGTTTGTTGGTTATCTGAGTCTCATTATGTTAAGGTGTAAAATATCTAATTTGTTCGGTCAAAATGAAAATCGGAGTCATAATGTTGATTTTGACGAGGAACGTCTGTAGTTTTTTAAAGTTTTGCGTAGTTTATAAGGTCTTTATCTGGACTTCAGGAAAATAAACTTAGAATATAAATATATAAAAAATATATACAATTTATTGAAGTATGCAAAAAAAAACTAACCTTGTTATCCAGTGCCCATTGAAACATTCCAGGAGTTTCCATGTTGAGGAGGGTGAATGGGTTTTGACCGCTAATGATGGCGAGGATGAGAGCTAATTTGACGAAACCTTAAAAAACATACAAAACACAATAATCAAAAAACTCAAATCAAGGCATAAATATAAATTATCAAAAAATGAAGTTACCTTAAATGTGCTCGATGTGTTTTTTGAATTATTTATAAACTAGCTTAACGTTGTTAGACGAAGACATTTATGTACGCTTCAAATATCAAATCTTTCAATAAACATATATGTGAAACCCAATGATATAAAAGTATTACAGCACTACTTATTCAATATGAGATCCTTTCACTAAATAAAGAGACCCTTTCACTAAATAAAGAGACCCTTTCACTAAATAAAGAGACCCTTTCACTAAATAAAAGATCACTTACTAAGAATTTGTGAGATTTGTTGATTGATGGCTGGCGGAGGGAAGTTACCTCCCTCGACGCGCAGGTCTGGGTATTTTTGGTTGATCGCGCGAGCATATTGCTCAAACGCGTTCTTGTACCCTCAGGAATAGCTGAAACATATCACAAGTATTGAACAATTAATGAGCCAACCGTAACGCCGTAACGGGTTGATATGAACGTAATACGAAGTACGAGTATACAACAAAGCTGCATTAAGCAATATCGTTTCATACTTAAATTATCCATGTTGACTTATGTATACATGATGTTTCATATATCGTGGTTTAAGACACAATTTCTCGTGTGTAATTTCGCAATAATTTTCTTAACATAATCTTGAAGCTAACGTTTAAATTAAACAATTTTGATAACATGTTATGATTTAATAGTGTTAATGTATTTTCATTAGTAGTGTTGTGGTTCAGCATCGAATTGTTGCATATAATTATAAATGGAAAGATTTTTTCGGGGACCTATGAGGGCAGCGAGGTGTTTTCGGCTAGATTTTGAGTTTTTTTTTCTGGAATTTGATACGATTTAAAGGAATTTACATCTTTCAAACTGAATGCGTGCGAAAAGAGGGGATTGAAAGTAGTCTTTATCAACCCGTTTGCTTTTAGGATTACTATTCAATATGGAACAAAACAACTTTAAACATAATTAAACGATGCTTCGTTGGAAATATCATTTTCGGCCGAAGTCTTCTATAGACATTCTATATCAGTTTTGACCAACAAATTTCAGTTTATCTTTCTATCAAACAATGTCACATTGTCATATAATTGTGTATATGTAACAGTAAGATTTGAAATGTCAGATAATGCGTTATATTAACTATCACCGAGAAGACCTTTCGAAACGAAACACCTTCGTGACCTCGTATATCCTTCTGTGAGGGCTTGACCGAAGACTCAACCTTCAAGATACACCAATCACAAGCTTATTATTTTTCAATTTTTGTTGGTAGCATCAAGGAAGTAAAATTAATCGTTCAATCATATTCCTTGCATCCCTTATTATTTATGGGATGTAACAATGGTGAAACGTAGGTCGGTCGTGAAGAATGAAAGTCACGCCACAGGATGCGGATTTCAACATACCAGTACAAGAATTTAATAGTAGGGCCAGCGAACGCTGAAAATTTTGGAGTGGGAATGTCCTTAGTTGCCACTTGTGCATCGGCTGGGCGCATCAAATCTCGCCATGATAATAAGGCGAGGACAAGAAACACGGAAAAAGTCGCAAAATGCGACATTTCGACCATCGTCCAAAGTAACCGGAAGTAAACTGTTTACAAGGATAGGCTATACACATAACAACATCATTTTTTTACTGGTATTCGATCGAAAATATAAAGTACTTAATATACATGTACTTTACATAGACACCTGTTCGAACCGACATGTGTTAGGCACGATAGACAATAAATTATTATCAATCCAATTAAATCGCTCTTTTAAGCTTTAAAAATAAATAATAAATGTTGTTGAAATTATTTGTTAATAAAATATAAATAACAAATAATCATACATGGTCAAGTTTCTTTCTTTTCTTACTTTTATATATAATAAAGAGATCTGCATATAGATGGATAGCTAAACGTTTAAAGCGATCAATCTGTTGGATATCATACAGTTGTATTGTAATTCTTTAATTAAAAATAACAGCTAATTTTAGAAACATTAAATAGGTATTTTGAAATAATTTGCCGATCAAATCAATTCTTATAATACAAAATAATAATGACGTGATGACGTTACAATTAGGTAACATTCTAGCTTTTCACTTGCCATGGACACCTGTTAGCCACATGCATAAGATTGTGACCACTGGTGACGTAACAAATTACAGAGTTATTGCAATCACCAAAAACGTCACATAACTTGAGTTTAACATAGAAAGCGTTATTCATTAAACGTGTATAAAATTGATTTGGATCGTTTTAATGAATCGAAAAAATCAAAAAGACATGTAATAAAGATAATACTTCATGTTTGAGGACCACACGTTGATTGCTGGACCCACGGGCACGGTGCTGGACGGACCTCAGGCTTCGCCTTGGATCCGTCCGGCCCCGTGCCCTCGGGTCCAGCAATCAACGTATGGTCCTCCAAACATAAAGTATTATTATAATATCACAGTTTTTTTGGGGACTGGTAACATCCATTATTTTATTTTGAGTGCTAAGGGACATGTTAAATCTGTATAGCTGACTCTCATATCTAAAATATAGGACTGAGAAGGCTTGTGTCAGCCAATCATATTACCCGGAGTTTCTCGTGTAGGGCCAAACTCGATTAATGCATAGTGTAGTGGAAGTGTCTAACGAAGGGCACCCCATGCCAAAACAAACACTTGAAACATTAAAAAAAAACAGTTTGATTTTTTTGGAAAATGTGTGCATAGCTTTGCATATAGATTACCTGAAAATCTGACACATTACATCTGGAGTACCTAAAGAAAATATATAAATCAACGACATTTGACATTTTTTCTAGAAGGTTTATTATCTCTCATATCTATTTTTCACAAATCTGGAAAAAGAACAATGTCGCAAACTATCCACACTGAAAGCATTAGGCCGACTAGAGAGGACATCTGGAAAGAGAAGTTGATAGACAATGCCCCGGAGATACTCCTGTACAATGCTTTTATCATGTAAAAAGCCACATACGTATCCAAAACATAGATTCTCAGAGCAGACGAGACGCGCAGACTTGGTGTATTTGAAATGCGCTGCCTAAAAGCCATACTAGCAAGAGAGCGAGGGGACAAAGATCCCTGAGCATCTAAGTTAGGAAGGTCGCGAATTAGCTCGAAATGCCGGAATTATTTTGCAATTTTGTAAGGTCACGAATTTGTATTGACAAATTATACAAAGTTTTGTTAACATTTCAGTGAAAGTATGGAACATGTCTAAGGTCTTGATTTAAGATAAAATACAATAGTTGTGATATCTGAAAGCTCTGAATCAAAATATAATTAAACCGAGTAAAATAAGGTAGAAGCCCGTCTTTGTTTATATGACAGTGTTTTTCAAAGTCACTTTATGGCGACATATGAGAACATTCAAAGTCACGTGAAATAATGTTTATTGAGAAAGTGTCTTTGGACATAGAATAAGACAATGGTGCATTGTTCCTTTTTAATCAAAAAATTTTAGGATGATATTTCGTGAGTAAGTCTCCTTTTTAATGAACATTTTCTTACTTCTTATAATTAATTGTTCACTTCTGTTCAAAAATATATTTGAAATATCTTTTACCTGTTGAAATATCTTTTACCTGTTGATAAAATAAAGTCTTAGCGCTAATTCAATTTAAAAAACTTTTAACAAAACTTTATTTTATATGCAAGATATTTTGAATACCAATAATAAATAGCATGTCACTTGCACTCGACTAAAACTTCATAATTCTGAAAAGTATACCTGCTACAATCACTTGGTGGCAATATAGATATAAGATAAGGCTTTAATTTTTAAAACCACAATATTCATATCAATGTCCGTATAATATGTTGGTCTGGACTATGTATTTAATAATATAGTTATATGGCATTAATTTCATGTTATCTTATTTACATGGGTCTGACATTCCAAAAAATGTAAAACTTTTTTAATCCGGACACCCATGGAACTGAGCAAAAGTATCCGGTTTAGCAAGGTGTCCGGTTTAATCAGGCTCAAAGCTTTTTCATAAATTAATTTAAAGGTCTGGTGTATAAATGTTTGTGATTGATTCATTGACAGGTTCATGGAGAGTATGAGTGAGAATATATATTTCAATATGTGTTTTATTTTTCCGTCATTCAACATATGTTAAACATAAATCAAACCACATCTGTTTGTTTTCTTAATGTCAATATATTCGCATATATTGTTATTCTTTGACAAGAAATGAATATGCTGATTTATATTCAAATATGCAAGAGACAATCGAAGCCCAGAAGAAGTGTTAAATAAACATCTGAATATGGAACGGTATCCCTCCAACAGCTATTAAAAGACCATCTAAGATTTGGAGCTTTGCAGGATACATTTATAGGGGGGTGGTTTCGTGTCACAATAAAGTCAAAATTTTGAATGCCCTCTGATCAATGAGTGTTGATCCTTCTCTATATAAGTCTTTGTGGCTAAACAAAAGAGCTAATATAAAGAAAACATTTTATTACATGGTCAGGGTGCATCGCTTAAAGAAATGATAAGGAAAAGCTATGATGCAATATTTCTGTTTATTGCACCCGGACTATTTTCCGATTGCACCTCCGAAATCAAATTTTCATAATAAAACAATATAAACATGAATTAATGTTTGATTAATTGATTTCACATCGATTATTTTCTTATCCTAGATGATTTATAAGCGTAATAGTTTATAATATACCCTGATTGTCAATATTATTAAACATATTGTATTATCGCCCACTATGACATGGCAAAAAATAAACTTTTTTTTCAGTAACGATTTTCTTTGTTAATCCATGTAATAAAGGGAATACAATATTCAGATTCAATATTGTTAGATGTTTATTGCACTCAGGGGTCAAATTGGATGCACTCAGCCTTCGGCTTCGATGCATCCAATTTGAACCCTTCGTGCAATAAACGCCTAACAATATTGAACCTTCATAAGGTATTCCCATAATATGAATCCCTCTTTCTGCACAAACAGCTTTATAGTGTAATTTGCATTGACGGAGAGCTTTCATATTGAGTAAAACCTTATTGGTGAATTAGTGATTTTTACTCTCAAGATGAGTCAGGTGAAATACTTATATGATTCAATATTTTGTTGCGATTTCCCAATAATTCGTCATGTAGGTTTTTTTACGGTGTAAGCGATGAGTGAAAGGGTGTATGCTTGAAAACTAACCTCAGTAAGTGTATGAATAATATATAAATATTGAAAATATGGCCTTTGTACCAACAATTGTCGTTTTTATTGAAACATCTGTCAGTATAACTCAGCAGCCACTCTGCTATATGTATAAAGCTTGTTAAAATATATTGATTATCTATAAAGTGTTTTTAAATGGCTTTTAAATTGTATAAAATAAAGGAAAATAAAACGGGTCTGAGAAAACCCGTCCTGCGAGGTGTCCGGTCTAGCGAGGTGTCTGGTCGCAAGCTTTTACTGTATTTTTTCTTGTTAGTTCCCTACGCCATTTGATTTATCTTGTGTTCATATACAGGGTTGTTCAATTGTTATATCATATGATGAATAAAACGTCGTTATTTCGTTATCAATAAATCGATGCATTAAACTGGTTCTCGGCTCTCGGGGCTTAATTTGTTGAAAAATAGCTGGGATGAGTATTATAAATATACTCATCCCAGAAAATAGTAAATATGACAGACAACGTAAACAAATGCGAATTTAATGACAAAAGACGAAAAATAACAAAGGAAAATTCTATTTTTACTAGACGTATCTTAGTTACTGGTGGTGCAGGTTTTATGTGAGTCTTTTCTCTTAAATTAATCGCGTGTCATATTTGGTTAGAATACTTTCTTATATTATCGCCCAACTCAAAAATTTGTGTTGAATCGTTGAATATGGTAAGTGACAAATAGCCAAAAAATATATATTCCTTTTGATATAAACATTTTCTTTCAATGCTGTAACATCACAAATACAATCAATCAATCATGCCCCCCCAACAACAATCCCAAGACTCAACCAACCGGTCAGACCCAGGGGCCTCGGCTCACATAGTAGCGATTCCAGACATTTTCTAAAATACTATACAATCATACCATATTTGGGCTCTTTGGAAAGATCAACTTTTAACTAGAACAAAACTATTTTTATTTTTGTTTTGCGACAGGTATTAATGAAGATATTGGTATTTGAAACTTGGAACCCGATAAAATCTTTCTGACACAAGACAAATTCCATATGAAAAAGTATACTTTTCGCTTTTCTCGTCATTTTTAGGCTCCAACCCAAAAGGCTGGGGGCCTATAGGTTTGGGGTGTCCGTCCGTCTGTCCGTCTTTCTGTCTGTCCGTCTGTCCGTCTGTCTGTCCGTCATACTTTTTTGTACGGGCTAGAACTTTTGAACGGAAGGTCATAGAGACTTGGTTATAGGCTCAAATGAAAGGTCTTGGTCCTTAGATGTGCCTTTTGACCATTTCGGCCAAAAACACCCGACCGGAAGTTGTCAAATTAGCCAAAATAGCCAAAAACAGCGGTTTTTCAAGACTTGAGCTTG